>JANAVB010007355.1:0-32500 GCA_029216955.1 Iris pallida
ATAAACTTAAATTTGTATTTCTCTAATATTCAGGATCGAGGGAAAAATATGTATAAAGCACTTTGTCTAACCTATTATGAATATATTTATACAAAAATGTATAAGTACCTAGGTAAATCCAAAAAATCTCAAAATTCATTCTAAGAGAAGGTTACCCTATTCCAAGTAAAATATAAATTTAATAGCAATAATACATATTATAATCAAATATAATTCATAGAAATTATTCACAATACTAGAAATGGACTACAATATATACACATCTATATATCTACACTGGACGATGTTGGTCGCACTACATGACTACCAGGACTTGGGTGGGGTTCGGGCTAGTTTGGGGACAACCAGGTCTTCTAAAAGCCAATAATCTTAATATTAAGTAATTAAATTATTCCTAGGGTTATGTCCGATTTGGCCTGGTTTCCTAGTTATTATACACCTTTGACTCGGCCTTCTCCACATGACTAGAACACTAGCAAAGCATTCAACCACACTCTCGTGCCAAATTCTTGGTTATCTTGCACTCCAAAACGTAACCGTGATTAGGCCTTCTATAATGAATATTTATAAAATTCTAAAAATCATATTTTAACTCGAACAAATAAATAAAAGGATATTTCTAAACTTTCGAAAAGATGTACGACTCTACCCTCCTGAGAAATATTGTCGAATCAAAATGCGATAGTGTATCCTTTATGAAAGTCATCTAGTGAGACCTATGTAGCAACCTTAATACCCAAATGTCAATTTAAATTAGAGACTCGTAGTCCTAACCATTCTCTTAAATGATTTACTCCTAGATGTGAATGAGCATTTCCTAGTCGCAGGTTCGCAGTAGTACGACTAATATGGTACTACTACGAGTTCGCACAATTTGCAAAAAACTGACCTGCATGGGCCACCACACAAACTTTTCATGACCCGCACCCGTTTTTCGGATACGAGACGTGTCCAAGCCAACCTACGCTGCAGATTCGGCAGTAGTGAATGCTGTCACGGCCAAGATGCTCAAAATCACAAAGATACATTTATTGCTCATTACATTACTAACTAAATTTTACAAATTACAAGGTTTTACAACTTCATATTTGCTAGAAAATACAATATCTCACAAAATAAAAAAGACAGCTAATTCAACTATCTATGTTGACCTCAGCATATCCATGCCTTCCAGTGCTAAGAGTGATCGCGGCTAAACCTAAAAGATAGGTTTCCAGTCCAGGATGGAACGAGTACATTCTCACAACAGAATCAATAAATGATAAAATTCATAAATATATATAATACTGAGATACTGATAAGGATAAACAGGAAATCATGGTAGGAATAATGCGAGTAAAAGCAGGAAGACATGATACACAAGACAAGCAATGACAAGAAACTGTAATGTAGAAAGACTATATCTAACAAGTGATTTGAAATACACTTCGACATGTAAATGGCTAAGGGGTAAATCCGGCACCCCGTACGTGAGTTGTGCGACTACTATTAGTCAGAATAGACTTTTGGGATATTTCTGGGTATATTTACATGTCTACTAATGTACTTCCCCGCCCGGCTAGTACCCATGGATTCAAACAGGTCATGCACACGAAAAATATTGGTCACGAATAACATGCAAGAATCCATAACTACTATCTCGTGTGACAAGCGTGTCAAGAATCAATGTGATATCAATATAAAATATTATTAAATACAGAAGTATAGAGATAATCAAATATGAAAACTATCAGAGATGTACTCGCCTGAGGTCATGTGTTAGTGAAACCGATAATATTATACCACCCAGTGAGCCACAACAGTCAACACATGCAGAAGTCTCCGGATACTGAAATAAACATTACAACATTTTCAAAGTAGTCAAATTAGCTAGAATTGCCTGTCCTTAGGTCCAATTCGAACACAGGGGCAAAATGCTAATTTTGGGTCAAAATGGTGTCTGTCGTTGGATCCACTTTGCAACCGAAAAGTGTGCCAGAGTCAATGGTCTGTAAAATCATCACATCTATATGTCTACAGGTCTGGTTTTCCAAGACGAACCCAACCGTATGTCCAAAGTTGGATTCCGGCGGGCCGTGCACAAAATCGTCCGTTGAATCGGATCGTGGGGCCCGCAGAACGGCGATCCGGTCAACTGTCTCAGAATCAGACCAAACTTGGCATACAGGACCAGAAAAATGATATGGTCCTGTTGGCGTAAGTTTCGTCTCGATATGATGAACATGCACTAAATAATTGGGAAATTTGCATAGAGGCCGATACGGTAAATTTTGACGGAACGTACAAATTCGTCGCGCACACGCAATCAATTTGAATTCCGTCAAAGCCCACACCACGAAGCCATTACGCACCTTTTGATGCTTTCGATTCGCGACCACGTCGCCCAGTTTGGCAGGACGCACGTCGTCTCAGAAGTTTTACTGAAATTTACTATTTAAAAATGGGGTTTTCTCGATTTTCACAAAGAAATATCTTACTGTTTAAACAACTATAATAAAAGTAAAAATGGGGTTTCCATCTCGGTTATGTTGTCTAAAGGTTGTTTTAGGTAGCTTTTGTGAATACCGAATCCCTGCAGAAAAACGGCTTCCAGTTGGGTATTCGCCTAAGGCTCTGTTCTGATTTTCGAACAGTTTTGGTCCGACTTTGGGTCAAACTTCCTGGAAATCTAGAACATAAAACAAACCGATTGAAGGGGTTAAGATTTGGATAGGTGTCTACACACCTGAATGATCGTTCGCAGAACGATCCTCGTATGCGACGAAAGGTCATCATGAAGATGCTCCCCGCAGCACCCTGATATCGCGGTTGCCCTGCTTCCAACCGTGTGCGCGACCTTCGGCCGGAGACGGTGGCTGCAGTACCGCATAGCCGCCTGGGTGGCACACCGAGGTCTGGGGTCGAGGTTAGAGTTTGGTTTTTGTTCCTTTGATCTCGATATACATTTATACGTCGGGTACATAGGTTCTCGGCTGGGGATCGAGCTACAGGCTCGGGTCAGGAGGGAAAACTTGGGTTGGGCCGGGCCTTGGCTTTTAGGTGTGGTTCTTTGTTTTGTGTTATTATCTAGTTTTATATACCTATAGTTTGTGGGTATAAATATACGTATATACCCATATATATATATATATATATATATATATATATATATATATATATATATATATATATATATTATATATATATATATATATATATATATATTTTATATACCCATATCTAATATATATAATCTATATAATATATATAATATATCTATATATATATCTATTATATATATATATCTATATATTCATTATATAAATATACGTGTACCATATCTATATACGTACAATGCATAAATATACAATAATTTATACAATATATTTTTGTGTGATTTATATATTTATATATATACCACCTCATATATATATATATATGAGGTGTGTGTGCGTATATATATATATATATATAATATATATATATTATATATATGAGGTGTGTGTGTGTATATATATATATAGATGAGGTGTGTGTGTGCAATTATTATATATATGAGGTGTGTGTGTGTGCGTGTGTATATATGAGGTGGTGTGTGTGTGTGTATATAATATATATATATATATATATATACACACACACACACCTCATATATATAGATATATATATATATATATATATATTATATTATATATATACACACACACACACCTCATTATATATATATAATATATATATATATATTATATATATAATATATATATATATATATATTATATATATACACACACACACACACACACACACCTCATATATATATATATATATATTATATATCTATATATATATATATATATATTTTTTTTTTTATTTTTATTTATTATATATATAATCTATAATATATATACATATGATATAATACTTCCAATTTTCTATAAAAATTATAATATTAATCTTCCTAGTATAGGGTCATTATAACAATATGTACACCGATATAAAATATATTTATTATCAAAAAATAGGAAATAACACAAATAAATTATATACGTATATACACCTCAATTATTATAATAATAATAATAACAAAATGTAGGAGCACAAATACAGTAATTCAATACTAGATGTATTAGAAATTGCAGGTATAGCCTAAATATCGCCAACTGCACAAGGGTAGCTAAGTATGGTGTTCATCCTATTTCTAAAATAGAATATCAATTCATTAACAAAAATATTATATATTATATATATTATATAATATATATATATATATTATATTTTATATAATTTTATATATATCTATAATATATATATATAGATATATATATATATTATATATATATATATATATAAATATATCTATATATATATATATATATAAAATTCCTTTAATATGAAATGCCTATTTGGACAATCAAAATTAATAAATGTAATATATGTCTACATGGACGTCTTTGGTCTCACTACAAGATTACATGGGCTTGGTTTTGGTTCGGGTCTAGTCCGAGCTAAATCGACACAATCGGATCTCCTACAAGTCAATAATATAATTAATAAATAATTAAAATGTCTTTAGACGTTAAGTCACAACTTGGCCTGATTTTCCTAGTTAGGACATACTATGGCTGGGTCTTCCCTACCATAGCTAATACATTAGTCAAGGCACGTGATGGCGATATCCGTGCCATGATTCCTAGTCGTCTCGTACTTCGAAACTCAACCATAGCTAAATTCATCTACCGTAATAATTATCTAATTAATTATTTATATAAAAATATTCTATAAATCGTAATTCAAATAAATAAAATAAAATATATTAAAATTTGGGAAGGGGGACTACAGTAAACCCCTTATTTTTTTGTAAAAAATTATTTTTATTTTTAAATATTTGTTTAGTATTTTTCTTAATTATTAAATAGCCTTGAAAATAAATTTTATGATTTTAAGAATATCAAAACTAGCAAGTAATTGCTAATTATTATACATGGTAAGTATATTTTTATTTCATAAATATTGAGTATAGTTAGGATTTTTTAGAAATATTGGAGGTCTTTTTTAGTGTGTGTGTGTGTGTATATATATATATATATATATATTATAATTATATATATATATAATATATATAATATATATATATATATTATATATCAGAGGAAAAAAAGAAAGAATTCATTATCTCACAAGATATTGAATTTCTCGTGAGTTAACAACTCACCCATATGCGACTGTTCTAATCAGAACATGGAAATTTTGAGAGATTTGATTTAAATCAACTCTTAGCAAAATCCTCTCCAAAACTTCTCTAAATTCAACCCTATTCAATCCTCTAGTAGATCGTATTAAAATCCATTCAATAATCGGTAAAATCGTGAGGAATTCGAATCGAATTATATAAAATCTGTCGATATATATACCGGTGTAAAACGACGAAAAACCTAACAAAATTTCTCGTGATCGCCTCCCTAATTCCTGGAGGATCCCTACCAATCCTGCGCACAGCCTCAACCACCTACAGCCGCCTATCACCGCCGATGATCGCCAGAGCGCCACCCAACCCGACGAAGAATAAGTACTGTTCTGTTTTGGTCGACAGCGGATACCCCCTTTCCAAGTAGATTTTCTTTTTTGATACTTGATCGTTTTTATTTTGTACACTCCTCTAGAAACCCAATATGACCCTCTAGAAGTTCCCATAAATAGAATTCGTTGGGGACGAGCCATTGATCCAGAAAATCTATACGAACATGGAGGAAAAATTATTTTGAAAATAGTTTGTAGGTATCCCAAGTACCCTTGTTTGATGCAGATTTCTTGACAACCTAGTAACTATTTAGAAATTCTAATTGAAGAGTCCTAGACAACTTATAAGACTCCAGAACCCTTTTTGTAGTTTCAAAATTTATCGCTTATTTGCTGAGAAACCCGATTTCCAAAACTGACAAAAACTATTTTTAAAACAGTAAAAAAATAGTGGTCACGAACCGAAGGCATCGAAAGGTGTGTACCGACTTCGCGAACGTGTGGGATTCAACGAAACTCGATTTCGTTGTGTGTGTGCGACAAAATCGAAGCGTATCTATAGAGATACCTTGTATCGGTCTCTTTGTAAACTAGCCTACAACTTCGTGCACGTTCGTCATCTCAAGACGAAACTTGTGCTAGTGGACTTGTGTCATTCTTCTGGTCCTATAAGCCAAGTTTGGTCCGATTCTGAGAAGGTCGACCGAAATACTATTTTGGCAGGCCCATGACCCGATCTAACCGACGAAATTGTGTATGGCTGACTGAAATCCAAATTTAGGCATACAATTGAGTTTGTATCGTCAAACCGGACCAGTAGACATATAACTTGATAACTTTAGGGACCATAGATATTAGCACACTTTTTGGTGCAAAGGGGATCCAATGATGGACACCAACTTGGCCCAAAATTACTATTTTGCTCCTGTATCCAGAATTTGACTTATGGGTAGGCGATCTTAGACATTTCTCTTATGTTGGAAATGTTCATGATGTTTATTTCAGCATTCGAGGATGTTTGCGGGAGTTGACTTTCATTGCTCTTGATTTCTAAACGATCTGAGTTACTGGACATTGCTATTTTCTGCACACCACCTCCAGGCAAGATACCTTTCCACTATTTACTGTTCATTTATGTTTTATTTTTCCTGTTATTGTCTTCTATTATTACTGTTTACTTATTTCTATCACACTGTGCGTCCAAGTCATACTTGGGTACGAGCGACTACATTAGTCGTTTTACTGTTTTCTTTATGTTTATGCATGATGACATAGTACTAGTTGACCACCCATTAAAGTGAGGTATTGGTATATCTTATATGGCCTTGACACTTGATTTATCATGAGTTGTGAGTCACATGTAGGACACGACTCACTTAGTCGGCTGGCCACCATATGTCTGAGATGTGCGATGATTAGGAAGTAACTGCTAATAGAAATTGCATAATTGGTAGACTTGGAAGTTATTAGAGGTTCATACGTTTTATGGAGATGATATAGATAGGCATGGGGGTGGAAAGGGTAACTCAGGGTAGACCTATCAGGAGGCCCACAACCTAGCAGCAGCAGAGGCCTACACCCTACCAGAAGCCCACCAGCAACTACTGTGAGAAGCAGGGACACATCATGAAAGATTGTTGAACTCGGCTTGGATTATGCTTGAGATGCGGGTAAGGACAACACAAATTCAAAGATTGTCCCGAGCAGCAGGTCTTAGTATATGGTTAGCAGATTCCGAGACAGACATCTTCCGTACTTCAAGTATCCCATCCATCTTAGCAGGTGTCGAGGCTGATGGCACCAGTACTAGGAGCACCTCGCCCGCCATTACCTCTCCAGTCAGTTCAGTACGACAGGGCCAGAGCTCAAAGTCCTAGTCAGAAGTACGGACAAGCTTTCTCGCTAGCAGTAGAGGATATAGAGGCAGAAGGAAAGTCATAGTAGGTATGGTTTTAGTTGCTACATTTTTTGCTATTATGTTATTTATCACTGGAGCCACACACTCATTCATAGCCACTAGTTTTGCCACTAGACATTGTATTCCCACTACACCCACTGTCTAAAAACATTAGAATCCTCACTGGAGAAGAAATATTACTTGTAACTAGTATTTGTAGACTTTTTCCTGTAGTGATTTGTGGTAAGCATTTGAAGCCATGATTTTTAATTTTTCCTATGCCAAATTTCAATATGGTTCTTGGGATGGACTGGTTGAGCCAGTATTATGCTTCATTTGACTATCATAGAGGTAGTATAGTATTTAGACTACCAAATGAGCCAAATTCTAGTTCGTTAGAGGGTCGGAGGAAAGAAGTGATCCACCTACGTTAGGGACTCGTATGGATATGAATGACATTCCTTAACATCCTTTCGTCATCGAGTTCCAAGATGTATTCCCAGAAGAGTTGCCAGGATTGCCACCCGACAGGGACATCGAGTTTTTAATAGAGCTCATTCTATGAGCCGAACCTATTTCATCTGGGGTATACCAGTTAGCACCCAAGGAGTTAGTAGAAATGAAGATCCAGATAGACGAATTTCTAGAGAAGGGCTTTATCCGTGCCAGTGCATCACCATAGGGACCACCCAGCTTGTTCATGCCAAAGAAGGACGAGATAGTACACATGTGCAATTGACTACAGAGCTCTGAACGCGGTGACGGTGAAGATCAAGTACCCCTTGCCATGCATCAATGATTTATTTGATCAGTTGAGTAGAGCCAATGTATTTTCCAAAATCGACTTGCGATCGGGTTATCATCAGTTGAATGTTCAGAAGCACTACCAAAATAAGTCAAATCGGTGACGAATTTAGCGACTCTGGAAGAAGATGTCGCTAATATTTTAAAAATTAGCGATGTATATAAATGACGTCGTAATACATCACTGTCAGCGACTTTCAACGACGTTTAGCAACTACCTTTAATATTATGAAAGTTGACGTCGCTTAGTAGTCGGTAAACATTGCTATATTATTAATAATAGTGACATTTAGCGACTTCACACATAATATGTCACAATATATTAAAAAATAGTGACGTTTAGCGACGTCATTTGTTGACGTCGCTAAATTACTTAATATAGGGTTTGAGATTGCTGGTTTAACTTTTCATTTTATTCCAAAATTTTAGACTCCTGCCCCCCCTCCCCCGACCTCTTCCTCTCCGAGCCCCGACGACCTCACGACTGTTGGTCTGTTGGTCATGGTCGAACCTGATTTTAATAATTGATCTAACCCTGTTTCGATATAAGGGCTACTTGGACAATTGCTGTCAACTACCATTCAAGACAAGAAGCCAGTTTGTCATTGAGTCTGTATTTCCTTATCAATATAATTTTTATTATTTATTGAGTCTAGGAATACGATGTACACTGAGTCGTACTGACAAATAGGCTACCCCAAATGTTTTCAAAATATCCTTGTTTTGAAAATAAACCTATTTACAAAAGCTCATAACTACCCATCTTTTCAAAAAGCCAAAAACCAGTTTGCAAAAACCCTAACAGAAGACCAAGGGAATTTGGCTCGAGTTCGCCCCGAATTTGCCCCGAGTTCATTTAGTGCCTGTTGGATTTTAAACTTGGCCTTCCCGCAGTTATGGATGCAACGGCTATCTGCCGAGATTCTCTCAAAGAATTCTGTCCGAATTATGCCTTTGGAAAACCTATAAATAGAGAAGAATTTTCCTCATTTCAACACACATGTCTCTTCTCTTCTCTAAAAGCCTAATACGTTATTCCAAAGTGTTCTAAGCTTCTTATTTTCAAATCCCAAGCCAGTTACAATTCTCTAGTCGATTTGCAGTATGGTACGGTCTAGAAGTTTCAGAGTGATTGTAATCAGAGGCTTGATTGAAGAAAGATACTTCACAATTGAAGTTGGTCGAGTACTTCGAATTAAAGCTCGCGTTGTAGAAGTTATAATAACTCTGCATAAAAACTTGTGGCATTTTTCTATAGTGGAATTTAACTAGAAGCTAGAGTTCTTCCGACTGGACTAGTCCTCATAAGAGGGAACCAGTATACATCCTTGTATTTGAATTTGCTCTCTGCTTTCTACTTTTATTTACATATCTGTGATATATATATTCTATGATCTTGTTGCTAACATTTTTTAACAGCTAATTTTTCGCTGCCTACTCTATTCACCCCCCCCAAAGTATAGTGCTTTACATTTCGTTTCTACAATTGGTATCAGAGCGGGTTATACATGTAAAGCAAGGTAACGCTGTGTATTATATACTGTTAACATTTTGTTCCTACAATTGGTATCAGAGCGGGTTATACATGTAAAACGACGTAACACTGTTATTATATATTGTTGTTACATAGATCACTATATCACACATGGCAACTATGAAATTCACAAGTGAAGGCCAGGCCACAAATAGACCACTACTGTTTGATGGTACAAATTATACATACTAGAAAACACGCATGAGTTTCTTCTTAAAATCTCTAGATTTTGACTTATGGTCTATTGTGATTGATGACTAGAAAAAGCCTCCACATATTCTTGTTAATGGAGAGTTGGTTGAGAAACCCCATAACAAGTATACTGAAGCTGAAAAGAAACATGCCAGTCTTGACGCGCATGCTATTAACATTTTATTTTGTGCCTTAGACAGGACTGAATTTAGCATGGTGTCTACATGCACAACATTCAATGTAGTATGAAAACTTCTTGAAGTTACTCACGAACGCACGACACATGTCAAGGAGTCAAAGATCAGTCGACTTACTCAAGAGTATGAGGCGTTCAAGATGAAGCCAAACGAATTCGTCACTCAGATGTTTACAAGATTCTGGATATTGTAAACCCTTTGTCTTCTCTAAGCAAGGAATACAATAACCATGAGAAGATTCGCAAACTTCTACGAGCTCTCACGAAGAACTAGATTCCAAAGGCTACTGCAATTATTGAAAGAAACGACCTCACTACTATGTCTTTTGAAACACTCATGGATATGCTACTCACTCACGAGTTGGAACTTCAAGACTTTAAAGAAGTTACGCCAAAGAAGAAGTCGATCTCCCTCAAGGCTCAACACAGAAGATCTGTCGAAGATGATTTCGACGATACTGACTCTGACTCTGAAGATTAAGCTCTCCTAGTAAGGAAGTTCAAGAAGTTCATGAGATTCAACCGATGAACAAGAAAGCACAACAACAACATAGCAACAATAAAGAAGATTCAATCTGCTACGGTTGCAAGAAGAAAGGATACATCAAGAAGGACTGTCCGACAACATCATCATCAACCAGGAAAATTAACAAGTATGAAAAGGATTACCTAAAGAAATCAACATCCAGGAGATATGCTAACACAAGCATATGGCATGAAAGTGAAGCAAGCGACCTTAGAAGATGAACAATCAGACGACGCTGCAAATGTATGCTTAATGGCATATGATGAGGTAAACACTAACCCCCTATTTGATACATATGATAATTTTACCTTTGAACAGTTAGGTGAAGCCTTTAGTGACCTCTTAGGTGACTACAGAAAACTGTATAGCAAGTACCAAAACTCTTAGAAGGTACTCAAAGAGTACAAAGATGAAATAGAAAGACATACCAACCTACTAGCTGAGGTGAGAAGAAATGATAATTCTGGTGAGGTAGGTTAGCTTTCTTCTGTTAATTTGCAATTACACGAGACCACAAGGATATTCGAAGAGAATGACCATACCATTACCAAATTAGAGGAAAACTTACTCAAAAAGAAGAAAAGTCTTCAACAAGCACTAGTCAGAAATGATGCACTCACTGCTGACTACAATACACTGTATGACACTTCCAAAAGTTGAAAATTAGGTTAGAAAAATAGCCTGAGGTTGCTGCTTTCTACCCTAACATGTGTCACTTACCGAAACACCGGAACACTGTCAAACCCAATACTGTCAGGCCAAACCCAGCCAAATCTTTGCCGAAGAAGACTAACAAGCATGCATTTTATTACAAATATCCAACTAGAAGACCAAGACCTACCAATCATACACAATACACTGCATCTAACACTCAACATGCTAGATGTCATTATTGTGGCACCGTTGATCATATCGCTCCTGCATATAGAGTAAGAAAGCTAGTTGATTTGAAATTATGTGCATGGATATCAAAGACTAACATTTCAGGACCCTACAAGAAATGGGTACCAAAAGTTTCTTCTGCAAATTCTCTTGTAGGTGGAACACCCTGTGCATGCTAGAAGCAAATGGATCATTGACAGCGGTTGCTCATGGCATATGACCGATGACGCTTCATTATTTGTAATACTATCGAAGAAGAAAGAAGGATACGTCTCCTTCGGTAATAATCTTAAAGGGTATATAATAGGTATCGACAACATTGGTAAGGCTCCCTATCTTGTGATTAAAGATGTCTGTCTAGTAACCGAGTTAAAACATAATCTACTCAGCATAAACCATTTAGCTGATCATGGTTATGGTATTAACTTTGTCAAAGATAAATGTATGATAGTTGAAAGCTCAACTGGTAGTACTATCTTTGAAGATATTAGGAAAGACAACATATATGTTTTCTATCTGTTGGCCAAGAATGATGAGAGTCAACTATGGCATATGAGACTTGGTTATGCAAATATGGACACAATTTTAGGACCATCCACGATGAATTTGGTACGAGGCTTACCCGACATCACCTTCAAGAAGGATACGGTATGTAGTGAATGTGAAAAGAACAAAGCTACCCGATCCACATCTAAGTCCAAGAATGCTGTAAGTACCACTAGACCTCTACAATTACTACATTTGGATTTATTTGGACCTAGTAGAATTTCTAGCCTAAGTGGTAAGTTATATGTATTTGTAATAGTAGATGATTTCTCTAGATACACTTGGGTATATTTTTTTGCACGCAAAAATAATGCATTGTCTGAATTCGTTTTCTATTGCAAGAAAGTTCAAAATGAAAAATGATTCATGATCACTCATATTCGAAGTGATCATGGCGACGAATTTGAGAATGCAGAGTTTGAGCAATTTTGTGACACACACGGTTATCTGTATGAGTTCTCCTATCCTAGGACTCCATAACAAAATAGAGTTGTGGAACGTAAGAACATGACTCTATCTGAAACGGCTAGAGTTATGTTGACCCAGTTTAGTCTACCTAAGTACTTTTGGATTGAAGCTGTCAATACAGCTTGTTATGTTCTTAATAGGGTTCTAATTCGACCTAAATTAAAGAAGACTCCCTATGAGTTATGGTTTGATAGAACACCCTCAGTTTCTTACTTCAAAATCTTTGGTTGCAAATGCTTTATTCTTAATACTAAAGAAAATTTAGGAAAGTTTGACGAAAAGGCCGATGAAGGTATATTTTTAGGTTATGCAGCCAAAAGCAAAGGATACCGAGTCTTTAATTAAAGGACTATGATCATCGAAGAGTCAATGAACGTTACCTTTGATGAACTGAATCAACGGACAATCGACAATGATGATGAAAACGTCAGTACACCAAGCACAGCACCTGCAGAACATTCAAGCACAACACTTGTAGATCCATCAAACAGAGCACGTATAGAACCAGAAGCCGGAACCAGCTATCCTGAGAGTCTGCCAAAAAGAATAAAGTTTATGGCTGACCATCCCAAGGACTTGGTAATAGGTGAGATTACCAGGGGTGTAAGTACTCATTCCTCTAACAGAGATATAGTTTTCTGTGTTGTATTTATTTCACAGCCAGAACACAAAACTATTAAAGAAGCATATAGCGATACTTTTGGTTAGATGTTATGCAAGAGGAATTAAACCAATTTGAATAGAATCAAGTTTAGGAACTTGTTCCCAAGCCTATTGATCATCCAGTTAATGGCACTCGCTGGGTATTCCAAAATAAACTCAATAAGAATGGTTTAGTTTCTCGTAACAAGGCCCGACTCGTAGCTCAAGGATACAACCAAGAGGAAGGTATCGACTACGATGAGACCTATGTCCCAGTTGCGAGATTAGAATCCATTCGTATGTTATGTGCATTTGCATGTTTCATAATTTCAAGCTTTTTTCAAATGGACATAAAAGTGCATTTCTTAACGATTTTATAAAAGAAGAAGTTTATGTAGCTCAACCTTTAGGTTTTACTGATTGAAAACCTTGACTATGTTTTCAAGTTGAAAAAAGTCTTATACGGTCTAAAACAAGCCCCTCGTTCATTGGTACGATCGTTTAAGATCTTTTCTACCTGATAACGATTTTACAAAATGGAAGGTTGACACTATACTGTTTATAAAATCTTTGAAAGGAAATCTTCTTTTGATTCAGATTTATATTGACGATATTATCTTTGGATCTACTAATGAGTCTCTTTGTTAAGAATTTTCAAAGTGTATGCAGAATGAGTTTGAGATGAGCTTGATGGGAGAACTCAAATTCTTCTTTGGACTGCAAATAAAAAAACCAACAATGGGATGTTCATTTATCAAGCAAAGTACACAAAAGACTTACTAAAGAAGTTCGATCTGGAAATCGTCAAACCTCTTGGCACTCCGATGGAAACTTCAACCAAGCTTGATATTGATGAATAAGAAAACCGGTCGACATACGTAAGTATCGAGGTATGATTGGTAGTTTACTTTATTTAAATGCTAGTCGCCTTGATATAATGTTTAGTATTTTCTTGTGTGCACGTTTCCAAGCTAACCCTAAGGGGTCACATTTGTGCGCAGTTAAGCGTATCTTTCGATACCTCAAAGGCACTTGTTCTATCGGCTTATGGTATCCCAAAACCACGTCCTTTGACCTAACCGGTTACTCGAATGTTGATTTTTCCGGATGCAAAGTAGATAGAAAAAGTACTAGTGGCACGTGTCATTTCCTAGGTAAGGCTCTAGTCTCTTGGTTTAGCAAGAAGCAAAATTTTATCGTATTATCAACTACTAAGGCTGAGTATATCGCCGTAGGACGTTGTTGTGTACAAATTTTATGGATGAAGTAAACCTTAGAAGACTTTGGTTTATAGTATTCATACATACCCATTTTCTGTGACAACACTAGCACTATTAATTTGACTAAGAATCCTGTATGTCATTCTCACATTAAGCATATTAAGATTCGACATCATTTTCTTAGAGACCATCAAACAGATGGAGATATAAACCTTGAATATGTAGACACAAGGAACCAATTGGCTGACTTCTTTACAAAACCATTAGCGGAAGATCGTTTCAATTATTTACGTCGAGAATTAGGAATTTCAGAAATTAATAATATTAATTAATTTTGTTTTATTAATTATCTTTTAATATACAAAAACTGTTTTCGAGACAAGCCTATAAAGGGTCTATCTGTCACCATAACCAAGGTTGAAGCGAAGCGATACTTAAGCATTCTCCTGTGCCCGTTAGTTGGGACAGTACCCCTACAGCTATTCTGAAATAGTTTAATGCGTAACAAAATTTAATTCATAAAATAAAATTAATTATATAAATTAAAATTTAAAATAACTAAACTTTGAATTAAATAATTGAAAAAGGATTGATGAATATAAAATGACATATTTTTCTGCAGAAAAATACCTCAACAGAACCCAGGAGAATTCGTACCCGAATTCGGCCCGAGTTCTGTTGGTGTTGGGTACTTTTCTGTCAGATTGAATATAGCCCTTCCTGTTCATCACCTTCATCTCCTTCAAACGTAACAGCAGCCGCGCCCGAAAGCTCTAAACCCTAGTTTTTCATCTTTTGATTTCTTTCAAGTCTTTTGGAGTTTTCAATCCAAATTTTGGATTCGTGCGTAGATTCTCGTTCTCTTCCACATACTCAAATTTTAGAAGGTATAACTTCCTCCTTCTCTCTATTTTAATTTCGTGAATTTTTATACTTTGCTTAGAAATCATGCCTAGGATTCACAATCCCTTGAAGTGGAAGAAGACCGCGGCTAGCGAAGAAGCCTCGTCTTCGGATCCTGTCAAAGGATCACTCTTTTCGCCCGTCCAATCGGACGATGGGGCTTTCAATGTGTTTTACTTCGAAACTCATGACCAATCCCTATTGTGGTATACGGATTTCTCTATTTGCAAAATATGACCCGACGTACCGATCAAAGGGACTATCTTTTCGTCCCACCGGACTTACTTTAAATCATTAGGGTTGCACAACCTTGTCACTCACTTATACCCTATTGCAACTAATGCTATTCATTTATTTTACTGCAATTTTATCCTTGACACTTTCACTATTAAGAGTCGTCTTGTAATGCCCCAATCCCAAAATACTTAGGATAAAGTACGTCAACATACCAGCTGCATACATAAAACCATTTAAAAATACACTTTTGGCATCCATTTGAAATAACTTAAAATTATGAAAACATGCAAATGCACATAACATGCGAATGGATTCTAATCTCGCAACTGGGGCATAAGTCTCATCGTAGTCGATACCTTCTTCTTGATTGTATCCTTGAGCTACGAGTCGAGCCTTATTATGAGTCACTAAACCATTCTCGTTCAGTTTATTTCGGAATACCCATCGGGTGCCAATGACCGGATGATCAATAGGCTTGGGAACAAGTTCCCAAACTTGATTCCGTTCAAATTGGTTTAAGCATTTATCCAAAAATTATTACTACATGCTTCTTAATATTTTTGGGTTCAAACTGCGAGACAAAAGCAACACAAGAAACTATATCTTTATTAGAGGAGCAAGTACTTATACCCTTGGTAATCTCACCAATTACCAAGTCCTTTGGATGATCAGCCGTGAACTTCAATCTTTTTGGCAGACTCCGAAGGTAGCTGGTTCCTGGATCTTCTCTAGGAGGATCAGCTGGTACTTTGCTGGGTACATTGAGATCTTCGTCATTTTCATCGATTGTCGTTTGATTTAGTTCATCAAAGGTGACATTGATTGACTCTTCGATGATCATGGTTCTTTTGTTGAAGACTCTGTATCCTTAACTTTTTCCCGCATAACCTAAAAATATACCTTCATCGGCCTTTTCGTCAAACTTTCCCAAATTATCTTTTGTATTAAGAATAAAGCATTTACAACCAAATATTCTAAAATATGAAACTGATGGAATTCTATCAAACCATAACTCAAATAGAGTCTTATTCGATTTGGGTCGAATTAGAACTCTATTGAGAACAAAACAAGCTGTATTGACAGCTTCATCCCAGAAATACTTGGGTAGATTAAATTGGTTTAACATTACTCTGGCCATTTCGGATAGAGTTCTGTTCTTACATTCCATAACTCCATTTTGTTGTGGAGTCCTAGGGCAGAAAAATTTGTGCATAAAATCGTGTGTGTTACAAAATTGCTCAAACTTCGCATTCTCGAATTTGTCTCCATGATCGCTTCTAATATGAGTGATCATGTAACCTTTTTTATTCTGTACTTTCTTGCAAAAGGTGATAAATTCTGATAATGCATCATTTTTGAGTGTCAGAAAATATACCCACGTGTATCTAGAATAATCATCTACAATTACAAAAGCATATAGCTTACCTCCGAGGCTAGCAACTCTGCTAGGACCAAATTAAGTCCATATGTAGTAATTGTAGAGGTCTAGTAGTACATACAACGTTTACTGACTTGAAAGTGGATCGAGTAGATTTGTTCTTTTCACATTGACTGCATACCGAATCCTTCTTGAATGTAATGTCCAATAAACCGCGTACTAGGTTCTTCGTGGATAATCTGGAAATAGTATCCATATTTGCATGACTGAGTCTCATATGCCACAGATGACTCTCATCGCTTTTAGCCATTAAACATCTACCTGAAATATTAGTATCTTCCAACAAATAGAAAACATATATATTGTCTTCTCTAATACCTTCAAATATAGTACTACCAGTTGAACTATCAATAATAGTACATTTATCTTTTACGAAGTTAATACCATAACCGTGATCGGCTAAATGGCTTATGCTGAGCAGATTATGTTTTAACTCAGTAACAAGACAAACATCTTTAATCACTGGATAGGGAGCTTTACCAATATTACCAATACCGATTATATACCCTTTTAAATTATTGCCGAAGGAGACGTATCCTTCTTTATTCCTCTTCGACAGTGTTGCGAATAATGAAGCATCACCGGTCATGTGCCGTGAGCAACCGCTGTCGAGGATCTATTTGCTCCTAGCATGTGAAGGGTGTCCCACCTACAAAATAATTTGCAGATGAAACTCTTGGTACCCATTTCTTGTAGGGTCCTGACTGGTTAGTTTTCGGTATCCATGCATAAATATTTAAATCTACTAACTTTCTGATTCTACATGCAGAAGATATATGACCAATGAGGCCACAATAATGACATTTAACATGTTGAGTGTTGAAAGCTGAGTGGTGTGCATGGTTGGTAGGTTTAGGTTTTCTAGTATAGAAGAAAGCATACCTATTATCATGTTTGGGCATAACCTTTTTAGGTAAAGGTTTGATAGGGTTAGGTCTGACAGTGTTAGGTTTGGGAATGTTCCGATTTTTCGGTAAGTGACACGTGTTAGGGTAGAAAGCAGCAGTCTCAGGCTGTTTTCCTAACCTAATTTCCAATCTTTTGGAAGTGTCACATAACTTAGTATAGTCAGAAGTGAGTGCTTCCATTCTGACTTGTGCACTTTGAAGACTTTTCTTCTCTTTAGAAAGTTCTTCTTTCAGTTGGTCAATAACCTTGTCTTTTTCTTCGGATGACTTGGTAGTCTCGTGTAATAAGAGCTTAATAGAGGAAAGCTCACTAGACTCACTAACATTATCTTTAACCTCAGCTAGTAGGTCGGTAAGTCTTCCTATTTCACCTTTGTACTCTTTGAGTACCTTCTTAGAGGTCTGATATTTGCTACGCAGTTTCCTGTAATCACTTAACAATTCACTGAAGGCTTCTCCTAATTGCTCAAAGGTGAAGTCATCATATGTATCAACTATAGGTTCAGAGAGTACCTGATCGGATGCCATAAAGCATACATTTGTAGCATCTTCTGATTGTTCATCTTCTGAGTCGCTGGCTTCACTTTCATGCCATATGCTGGTGTTGGCATACTTTCGAGATGTTGATCTCTTCAGGTTCCCTTTCTCGTATCTGTTGCTCTTCTTGCTTATTGATGAGTTTGTAGGACAGTCCTTTTTCATGTGTCCTTTCTTCTTGCAGCCGTAGCAGACAGCGTCATCTTGATACCAGCTGTTGCCGCCATTGTTCTCTTTTGTCTTCTTCTCATACCTCAAGAATCTTTTGAATTTTCTTGCAAGGAGTGCTTGATCTTCAGCATCAGATTCACTGTTGTCTGAATCATCTTCTGCAGATCTTCTGTGTGGAGCCTTGAAAGCGATCGTCTTCTCCTTTGATACAGGCTCTTCAAAGTCTTGTAGCTCTAGTTCATGAGTGAGTAGCTTACCCATGAGTACTTCAAGTATCATGGTAGTGAGGTCGTTTCCTTCAATGATTGCAGTAGCCTTCAGAATCCAGTTCTTTGTAAGTGCTTGCAGGAGTTTGTGAATCTTTTCATGGTTACTGTAGTCTTTGCCTAGGAAGGACAAAGGATTTACAATATCCAAGAATCTTTCGAACATCTGAGTAACTGTTTCGTTGGGCTTCATCTTGAACGCCTCATACTCTTGAGTAAGTCTGCTGACCTTTGATTCTTTGACTTGAGTTGTGCCCTCATGTGTGACTTCAAGAAGTTTCCACACTTCATTTGCAGTTGTGCAGATAGATACCCTGTTAAATTCAGTTATGTCTAAAGCAAGCGTTAATAGCACGTGCGTCAAGACTGGCCTTTTTCTTTTCTTCCTCTGTATATTTGTCATGGGGTTTTTCAGTTAAAACTCCATCAATATTTATACGAGGTGGCTTTTTATAGCCATCAATAACCACAGACCATAAGTCAAAATCAAGAGATTTCAGAAAGAAACTCATACGTGTTTTCCAATAAGTGTAGTTTGTGCCGTCAAACAGTGGAGGTCTATTTGTGGCTTGGCCTTCACTTGTGAATTTCACAGTTGCCATGTGTAAAGCTGTGATCTATATAAAATTGAATATAACTGCTGTTTTACCTTGCTTTACCTGTATAACCCGCTCTGATACCAATTGTAGGAACGAAATCGTAAAGCAGAATACTCTAGAGGGGGGTGAATAGAGTAGGCAGCGGAATATTGGTAATTAAAAACTTGTTAGCAGTTAGATCACAGATAAAATAATAATCACAAAAAGTAAATGACAGAATTTAAAAGTGATCAGAAGGCAAACGCAAACACCGAGATTTATACTGGTTTCCCTCTGGTGAGGACTAGTCCAGTCGAAAGAACTCTAGCTTCCAGTTGAATCTACTATTGGAAAATCCTGCAAGTTTTCATACGAAGTCCTTGCAACTTCTACAGATGCGAGCTTTGATACGAAGAACTCGACCAACTTCAATTGTGAAGAGTTGAATCTTCTATCAAGCCTCTGATTACAATCGCTCTGGAACTTCTAAACAGTACCGTACTGGCAAATCGACTAAAGGATTGTAACTGGCTTGGGATTTGAAAATAAAAGCTTTTAAAATTCTTTGGAAGAATGTAAGCTTAAGAAGAGAAGAGATTGAAAGTGAATTGGTGATCTGAAATGATCAAAATACTTCTCTATTTATAGTTTTTTCAAAGACAGAACTCTGACAGAATTCGGACAGAATTCGGACAGAACTCTTTGTAACAAACCGTAACCGAAGGATGACCAAGTTCAAAAATCCAACGTTCACTAACGTTCCACATGGCCGAACTCTGGCCGAACTCGGCCCGAGTTCTCCTGGGGTTCTGCTAGTTCATTTGGAGAAAATAAATTTTGGCTTTTTGAAAAATCCTTCAGAAGCTGTTTGTAAAAAAAATGTTTTTAAAAAACGTAGGTTATTTGTAAAAGAATAGGACGGTTTTGAAAAACGTTTTCGGACAGCCTATTTGCCAGTACGACTTGGTGTACAATGTATTCCTAGACTCAATAAAATGAAAAATTATATTGCTTAGCAGGAAGTACATTCTGAATGGCAAACGGCTTCAGTCTTGAACATTGTTGATAACCATTGTTGAGCAGTGTCCAAAACGTCGTAGGTAAACATCTGAGTTGACTTGTAATTATATCGAGACAGAGTTTGATCAATTATTAAAATCAGGTTTGACTATGACCAATGGGCCAACATATCTGGTACTGGTGATGTCCCTAGAATCAAATCAATGGCGAACTCTATTTCTCTCTCTGGTGGCATACCTGGAAGCTCTTCGAAAAATACGCCAGGGAATTCTTCTACTACCATGGGAAATTGAACTGCTCTGCTACTGCCATCCTCAAGACTGGTGGAGAAGGTTCTACTTTGCCTCTGGAAAATAAAAACTCTTCTTCGCTGGGAATATCAAAAATAATCCTGCCAACATGGCAGTCTATTCTTGCATACTGATCCTTCAACCAATCCATTCCTAAGACCACATCATAGTCGGCCATCGAGAATTCTATCAATCTAGCAGAAAATTCTCTACCGCTAACTACGATTCGATACGAAGAAAAGATTATGTCTACTCCCACAAGACCATCACCAGAAAGTATATTGAGCCTTACTGATAATGACTCGGTCTCCAGTCCTATCCGTGTTGCGAATCATACAGACATAAATGAATACGATGCACCCGAATCAAATAATACTGATGCTGGAAAAGAGTTGACAAGAATGGTACCTGCCACCACCTCACCTGATGCCAATTCCTCTACCACGGTCAAAGTCATAGCTTGACCCTGTCATCTTGGTGTTGGTTCCATCTGTTGGTGACCTCTCTGTTTGTTATGAATCTGAGCTTGGGTCTGAACATACTATTGCAGCCTCTGCTGCTGGAATGCTTGTGTCTGAGGCGACAATGGCCTCGGAGGCTGGTACTGCTGCTGCTGCAGCACTAGTGCTGGTCCCCTAACAGATGGACTAGTTAGGGTTGACGATGATGAACTAGCTCTATGCGGACAGGACCCAATCATTTGGTCTGGTGCCCCACAAGACAAGCACAATTCCTGTGCTCTACGACACTCTAAAACTATGTGTCCAGGCTTCCCACAATGAGAGCAGCCCATTACGGAAGATTACTTCTATTTTTGTTGCTGAGGGTACATCGGAGTCGAGTGCTAAACTGACAAAACTGTGGTCACCCTCCTAGGAGCTCCAATAGTCAAAGCCCTAGCTGCCGGGGCTGGGGCTGATGACTGAGATAACTGTCCATGAGGCCTCTTCCATCCTCCAGTTCGATCTACTATCCTCTGGAAGGTATATTCATGCCTCCTAGCTGCTCGCAAAATTGCATCAAAGGTCTGGTGCTCAAACTGCTCCACCGCTAGAATGATCTCTACGTGGAGTCCCTGTTGAAATCGCTACGCTCGGTCCAATTCGGTCGCCACCAAGGTGGGAGCAAACCGACTAAGCCTAGAAAACTCGACCGCATATCCATCGACCGTTCTTCCCATCTGCTTGAGATTGCTGAACCTTGTCTGCAGATCATACCGAGCTACTACATCAAAGTACTTCGTCTGAAATTTATCACTGAATATCGCCTACAAGATAGGCATCACTATACCAACTGCTTGTATTGCCTACCAGCTGCGGGCTAAGTCGACTAACTGCAGGCGCACAACGGCCACCTTCTCTCCCTATAGAATCTGAGCTGCCTCCAGAATGACTTTTATATCCTGAAGCCAAGCATCAGCAGCAATCGTATCTCCACTATCGTCAAAGAAGGAGGGTTCAGGCACTTGAAGCTGTTAGCCGCGTTATTCCCTTGATAACTAACTCTGCCCATAGCTTCTTGTACTGTCTGCTGCAGGGCATCGCCCCGATGATCTTGTGATGTAAGCAAGTCCCGGATGAGTCCCATCAGGGTTCTATTGTCAGGCTCTGCAGGGTGGACTGGCTGAATTGGTGGCTCTAGATCTCTAGAAGGCATGACTCAGGATGCTATCCCTGAGTGTTGGGTTTGGTCTCCAGGTTGCGACTGGTTCACTTGCTGTTACTGGTTTGCTGGAGGTGCTCTACCCGACTGATCGGTAAGACCAGGAACAATGCTACAGAAGAAATGACATGGGGAACAAAAAGGAAGGACCCAAATAGATCAAGGATATAAGCATTTATCAGGTCAAGAATTAGGAATTAGAAAGCACGAGTAGAGATCAAGGGCGAATGCTGATTGAGATATCTATTCGGTAAAACCCTCACACATCTTGATTTACAAGACCTGCATGGGCCACCACTTAAACCGTGTCATGCCCCAGAACCAGAATACTGGAGAGCGGAGGACAGACACGGCCAGCTACGTACATTGAGGTGCAACCCACCTCGCAATATGGTCACGGCTATCTAAATGCATGAGGGTTTATCTACAAGCCAACAGTCTCTTATGGTCAAGAACAAGCCTAGTGTCTCAATCTCAAGCAAGCAAATAATTGTTATAAGATGTTAGATCATCAGACATACAAAGTAAGGTGTCCCAAACATTACATATTCAGATGATCATGAAGATAGCCATACAAAATGAGAGACTAGCAAGAGTTAAGTCGTACATGATCAATCCTAGGATTTGTCAATCATGTTATAGCCCTTAGGCAGACATAAATAATGTTTCAACGTGAGCTAACACGTGCTCGGCGACTAAACGCCTCAAAAAAATAAGTTACATTAGAGTGGGAGAGCAAAATAAGAAAACCTACTCGTTTCCAGGATTACGTCTGGTGTTCACCATCTGGCTGGAAGGCAGGTAGATCCTCGGGTGATACTCCAAAATCTGGCCATACAAAATCAGCTAGGTCAGAACCTAGAAGAGTAAGTGCCACAAGGGAGGCTCCACTTAGGAACTAAAACCAGCATATAATAAATAGAAGAATAGATGAAAGAACATAACTAAATAACATGAAAGACTGAGTTAAAATAAAACATTGGCTTGCAGTAGGAGAAACAATAGGTGGAAAATAATTCCCATGTTAATCATAAGACAACCATTCAGGCACGGCCAATCAAATCCTATGGCTTACTATCATTAGCTAACTTGGGTTGTCATAGGCCTAGTTACTAACAATATGCAATGAGATATTCCCGCAGTCACAAGCCCTGCAGACTATTTAGGTTATCCAGGCGAGGTTACAAGAGTTTATCAAGGATTAAGAGAATTATTATGTGATTTAGAGTACAACACATGACAGTGTGCTAGAAATGCGCCCTACTCGTCGGTAGGCTACAACTCTACAGGTATGGTCGGGATAACAGGATCGCTTGTAACTAGAAAAATCTTTATGTGAACTTCTTGATCAATCTAGTTGTTAACCTAGTCAGATTCAGTACGAATCCCTGACCGTGGAAACCAAGAATCCATGTCCTAGACATGATACAAGACAAGATAGGTAGCTTGTACAGGCACAATCAAGAAAATAAACCATGGTGTCAAGACAAGAGTTACACTAGCAAGACAGAAATAGTTGTCGCAACAGCAATAAAGATTATACATGTCATGTCAGGTTTACTTGTCATGTCAAGAGTACTTGTCAAGAGTGCGTCTCGACGGGCCACTATCACGAATATCAAGACGGGTTCATGTTATCATGTTCAAGTCAAGTCAAGTTCAATACTAGCAAGTCATAAACATGTTCAACTCTATCGTGCTCAATATTAACAAGTTATCATGTTGGGTCACCGCAAGTTAGGCCAAGTACAAGATGCCTACAAAGGTCAAGACATTATACTAAGAACTATATAAACAAGCGTGGAGATATGGGACAAGGGGTATCAAGGCAAGAATGGCGCTGGACAAATGACGCTAGGCCAAATGCTGCTGGGTGGCGCTGGGCCAAGAGAGCACTGAGTGGCACTGGGCCAAAGAGAGCTAGGTGGCGCTGGGCCAAGAGAGCGATGAGTGGCGCTGAGCCAAAGAGAGCACTGAGTAGTGCTGGACTAAAGAGAGCACTGAGTGGCGCTGGGCCAAAGAGAGCACTGAGTGGCGCTAGGCCAAAGAGGGCTAGGTGGCATACGACAAGTGGCGTTGGGCCAAGTGGCGTGCGAACGAATAGCGCGGCGCTAGGTGGCAATGGGCCAGAAGCACGGAGTGGCACACGGCCGAAGAGCAAGGTGCTAAAGAGCACGCGACCAGAATAGCGCTACGCTAAGGAGCGTACACGTGCAACGAGATGGCATGACACTAAAGAGCAGCGCACACTGCTCATCTTCTCCAACCAGCACTGAATGCTTAGTGGAACCCATGAACTTCAAAATGCCATAACTCCTCCAAAAAGAGTCGAAATTAAGCTCTTCAAAGGTCAAAATTGGGTAGAACAAAATTTTCTACAACATGGAGCAACTAGTTTTCAAAAATATCAAGTTTTAATAGATCAAAAACAAAGAAAACAGAAAAAAAATCTTAAGACTTAGATCTACAAAAATCTATTCATTGAAACCGAAAATTCTAAGTTCTAAAGAAGCTTAGAATCATACAAGGAAGAGAATGAAACAATAAAACTTAAGATCCATCATGAAGCAATTTGCACTTGCCTAGGGCTTGGTAGGTGGGAGGAGTAATAAAGAATATGGAGAAATAAATGAGAAGTAATAGAGGAAAAAGAGAGGAGTTGACTTATATATCAACCTCTCCATCTTATCCCAAACCAAACCAAACCAAGAAAAGCCAAGCCAAGCCGAACCAAACTAAACCAAGCCAAAGCTAAGCAAGACAAGTCAAAATATGGGTCACCTGACAAACGTCAGAAATCCGTACACGTATACTGAAAATATGTATAACAGAAAACGAGAGTGACAAACAGGGTATAAAAGTTTATCAGTACGTCAAAATAACCCGAAACAAGAGCCAAATGGTGCACTAACTCGATCCATAAATATGAAGGACTTAATTAGGTTAATCCTAGAGGGTCTAGACCAAATTATAGGTTTCCTAATAGGTATGGAAAGAAGCATATATTTTATATCAGTTCACATGGTTTAAATGGACAATATGTTGAGTTCTAGCCCACATAAGCTAACCAAATGACCTCCAAACCTAACCGAACTTATATGAGACTTAGCCAACCGCAACAAAAGAGTCTTAGGACCATTTGTAAGCCAATAAGCTGCTGGGAACAGTAGCTTACGATAGCAGGTGTCACGCCCCAGAACCAGAATACTGGAGAGCGGGGGCGTACATAGCCAGCTACGTATAACGGAATGGAATCCACGCCGCTATACGGTCACGGCTGTCTAGATATGTGAGGGTTTCACTACAATCCATCAGTCTCTTAAGGTCATAAAATAGCCTATTGTCTCAATCTCAACCAACTAATAATAGTTACAAGATGTCAGACCACCAAATACACAATAGTAAGGCATCCCATATATTACATATTCGGAATGATCATGAAGCTAGTCGTTACAAAATGTGAGGACTAGCAAGAGTTCAGTCATACATGATCAACCCCCGGGGCTTGTCAATTATGTTACAGCCCGTAGGCAGACAATAAGTAAAAGCTGCAATCGAGCTAACACTTGCTCGTCGGCTAAACGCCTCAAAAGAATAATTTACAATATTACAGTGGGAGAACAAAAGAAACCCACTCGATACCCTGGTTATGCCTGGTGACCACCATCGGGGCTGGAAAGCAGGGAGATCCTTTAGAGCTGCTCCGGTATCTGGCCATACAAAACCAGCTGGGTCAGACCCCAGAAAGAGCAAGTGCCACAAAGGAGGCTTCACTTAGGACTAAAACCAACAAATCATTAGCATTCAACATGTAAGAAAATAATAAGTAACACAGATTGAGGTTTGTGCAATACCAATGCACTAGTCCCAATCAGAGAAAATAATTAATTAAGTGAAGCATCATTGACATAAGATAACTGGAGAATCATGCTAAATAAAATATATAGCTGGACAATATATGAAGAGAAGACGAAGGTACTCTTCCGGAAGCCAGGTTACAATCCTTAAACCAAACAAGGACCGAGATTGTAACCCTTCACCTGAACAGAACTTAGTCTCTGATCATTTATTGCTAAAGGTGACAATCATTAAGGTGAAAATGAGAGAGTACAATGATAAAAGTGACAATGAAGTGTACAATACGCTAGAGTGACAATAGAGTACAATCGTTCTAGTGACAATCTGGAGTGACAATCATTATAGTGACAATCATTCAATCATTCTGGTACAATCTTTCAATCAATCACTTCTAGACAATACTATACTGGACTAGACTCCATCCAATCAATCACGGCCAATCATTGCCTACGGCTTTCTACATTAACTAACTAGGGTTATCACAATGCTAGTTACTAGCAAGATGCAAGGAGATGCTCCAAGTAGTTACAGGCCCTGCAGCTATCCAGGTTATCCAGGCGAACATTATAGTGACAATCCAGAGAGTTCAATCATTAAAGTGACAATCAGAGAGAGAACAATACACTAGGGTGACAATAGAGTTCAATCATTTAGTAACAATGGAGTCCAATCATTATAGTGACAACGGAGAGTGCCCCACATAACAGTGGGCTGGAAATGTGCCCTACTCATCGGCAGGCTACAAGTCCAAACATTTGTGGCCGGAATAACAGGATCGCCTGTAACTGGGGAACATCTCTTCATGACTAGTGAATCATTCTAGTAATTAACCTTAGTTTATTTCAATATGTACCTCTGACCGTGGTACTCAGGGATCCATGCCCTAGACATGATACAAGACACACTGGTTCATTTATTCAATACATTCACAAGTCACCCCACGGTGTCCAGGTCAATATTACATTATCATGTCAATAGAGCCGTCGCAACGGCGCTCAATAAACTATGCCATTCACTTATCTGGAGTGCACCACCACGGGTCACTATCAAGTTGCTTACAGAATTCAATACGTCAACCATTGCTATGCTCACATCGTGCTCATATCAATGTCGGGTCAAAAGGCGTAAGGATATAAACAGGAAATACCATGCACTAAAAGAAGATAAAATAAAACATAATGCAAATAAGTGCCAAGACTAGACTGCGCTGGGCAGCCAGGGTCAGGTTGCGCCAGGGTTAGATTGCGCATGGGGTTCAGAGGAACAGGTTGCGCAGGATTGGATTGCGCTGGAGCCAAGCGCGCTGGAGTCGAACTGTGCCAGAGCCAAGTGCGCTAGGTTGGATTGCGCATGGGGTCAACTGCGCTAGGTCGGGTTGCGCAGAGGATGGATTACGCGAGGGTCAGATTGCGCTGGATCCAAGCGCGCAGGGATCAGGTTGCGCAGGAGGGTGCGCGGTTCGGCCCAAAGGGCCAAGCGCAAGTCAGTCCTGCGCTAAAGACCGCGGGCCGAGGGGGTGGTTGCGCAGTTCAGCCCAGGGGGCCGAGCGCAAGTCAGCCCTGCGCTAAAGAGCGCAGGCCAAGGGGGGTCTTCTTCTCCAGGCCGAGAGGAAACTCTCAAGAACCCTAAAATTCCAATCTTCAAATCTTGACCAAAACAAAACCAAATTTGGATTTTCAAGGTTCTAACTTGTGTAAAATTGAATTCTCTTCCACATGGAACAATCAAAACATAAAAATGAACAAGTTTTATAGATCAAAACCACCAAAATCCGAAAATACTTCAATCCTAGATCTATAAAATTCTAAGCTCCAAATGGAGAAAACCCAAGTTCTAATGTTGCTTAAAATGAGTTAATAAAGCTATTAGACAAATAAAATGTAGCCCTCAAGTGATAGCAAGATGCAACTTGTCTAGATTGGTGGAGAGGAAAGAGTAATGAGGAAGAAGATGAAGAAGAAAATAAATGAGGAGAGAGAGAGGGAAATTGATATTTATGGTAGGGTGGTGGTGGTTCTCCATGTCAAACCCAAAATAAACCAAGCCAAGATAAATCAAGGTGAACCAAGTCAAGGCCAATAGACTCTCTCTCTAGCAATTTAAACCAAATGAATCATGAAATAAACCAAGCCTCACTAATCTAAAAATAAACCAATGAACCATTAAAACCAATTGAACTATCAATGCCAATAAAATCAAGCCAATGCAAAATAAACCAAGATAACTAATCATGATTAAATAAAATATGGGTCCAAAACACGTATACGTACACTAAATACGTATCACGAATTTGGGACATTATATCCTACCCACCTTAAAAGAATTATGTCCTCAGAATTTAATCAAGAGGCTAGAGATGTAAGGGAAAGCTATTCCATCATAGGCAATCTACTACTACCAATCAATCATATAATCATTCATGCAAGCAAGGATTCGAAACATAAGGCATAAGGAAGATATTACACCTTACGAGCCAAACCAGTCGGGATGACCTAATCAGATATCATCCCCATGCTCCCAAGTTTGACTCTCCCAAAGAGAGATGACTCTAAGCAACATGGACTGAACTGATAGTCTTGCGCTTGAGGTCTCTCTCTTTGGTCAAACATGGACACGGGCCTCTCCTCATACGAAAAGGTTGGTACCAATAACCAGTTTCGAATGACCTACGATATGGCTCGGGTCCGGGATGTTTCGTCGCAATTAGGATACATAAAATACGTCATGCACCCCACATAATGACGGTAGAAAAGCAAGATGAGAGGACATATATATCTCTCGGCCAATTCTGAACCTGAGCCTGGGCTAGGGCAAACTGCCGCGGGTTCTGTTGCTGGAAAGTCTGGGCCTGAGTCGACAATGGACCCGGGAACGAAAACTGCTGTGGTTGGTGAACTGGAGCTGGTGCTGGTGCTGGTGCTGGTGCTGGTCCCCTAACTGAGGGACTAGATACTATCGATGCTGAATCAACTCTGAATGGGCAGTACCCCACCCTATGGTCCGATGCTCCACACAATAAACACAATCCCAATGCCTTGCGATACTCCGCTACCACGTGTCCAGGCTTTCCATAATAAGAACAGCCCACGGCGGAAGACTGCGCTTGCTTCTGTTGCTATTGCTGAGGGTACGTCGGGGCTGAATGCTGAACCGATGTAACTGAAGCTGCTCGCCTCGGAGCTCCAATAGTTAAAGTCCTAGCTGCTGGAGGTAGTGCCGAAGACTGGTTCATTTGACTATGGGACCGCTTCCGACCTCCGGTCCTGTCTACTATTCTCTGGGAGGTATACTCGTGCCTCTTCGCTGCTCACAACACCGTATCATAGGTCTGATGCTCGAACTGTTCTACTGCTAATATAATCTCCAGGTGAAGTCCCTGTAGGAACCTCTGCGCTTTGTCAAACTCGGTTGCCACCAAGGTGGGAGCAAACCGACTGAGTCTGGAAAACTCGGCCGCATAATCGTCGACCGTCCTCCCTATCTGCTTAAGATTACTGAACCTGGTCTGCAAGTCATATCGAGCCACTACATCATAATACTTGGTCTGGAACTTCTCGCTGAACACTGCCCAGGAGACAGGTGTTGCCAATCCCACTGCTTGTGCGGCCCACCAACTGTGGGCTAGATCCAATAACTGTAGGCGTCCCACAGCCACCTTCTCGTCTTTTGGAGTCTTCGCGGCTTCGAGAATCACCTCTGTATCTTGTAGCCATGCATCGGCAGCAATGGCATCCTCGCTGCCATCGAAGAAGGGAGGGTTCAGGCGCTTGAAACCGTTGACCGTACTGTTCCCTCGAGGACCACTTCTATTCAGAGCATCTTGTACTGCTTGGTGCAGGGCATCTCCCTGACGATCTTGGAACGCAAGCAACTCACGGATGAGTCCTACCAAGCCTCCATCCTCTGACCCTGCTGGCTGGACGGGCTGAACTGGCGGTACTAGTTCTCCAGGAGGCACGGCTCGGGAGGCTGCTGCTGAGGACTGAGCTCCTTCTGGCTGATCAACAAGAACGATGTCACTGGAGCAAATGACATCAGGGATATTAAGGAAGGACCAGGATAGATCAATGATACAAGCATGTTATCAAGTCAGGAATTCAAGGAGATATGAAGATACGAGTGGAGATCAAAGGAGAGTACAGATTGAGACATCTATTCGATAAACCCTCACACATCTTGATTTACAAGACCTGCATGGGCCACCACTTAAACCATGTCACGCCCCACATAACAGTGGGCTGGAAATGTGCCCTACTCGTCGGCAGGCTACAAGTCCAAACATTTGCGGCCGAAATAACGGGATCGCCTGTAACTGGGGAACATCTTTTCATGACTAGTGAATCATTTTAGTTATTAACCTTAGTTTATTTCAATATGTACCCCTGATCGTGGTACTCAGGGATCCATGCCCTAGACATAATACAAGACACACTGGTTTATTTATCAATACATTCATAAGTTAACCCACGGTGTCCAGGTCAATATTACATTATCATGTCAATAGAGCCGTCGCAACGGCGCTCAATAAACTATGCCATTCACTTATCTGGAGTGCACCACTACGGGTCACTATCAAGTTGCTTACAGAATTCAATACGTCAACCATTGCTGTGCTCACATCGTGCTCATATCAATGTCGGGTCAAAAGGCGTAAGGATATAAAACAGGAAATACCATGCACTAAAAGAAGATGAAATAAAACATAATACAAATAAGTGCCAAGACCAGACTGAGCTGGGCAGCCAGGGTCAGGTTGTGCCAGGGTTAGATTGCGCATGGGGTTCAGAGGAACAGGTTGCACAGGGTTGGATTGCGCTGGAGCCAAGCGCGCTGGAGTCGAACTGCGCCAGAGCCAAGTGCGCTAGGTTGGATTGCGCATGGGGTCAACTGCGCTAGGTCGGGTTGCGCAGAGGATGGATTGTGCGAGGGTCAGATTGCGCTGGATCCAAGCGCGCAGGGATCAGGTTGCGCAGGAGGGTGCGCGGTTCGGTCCAGAGGGCCAAGCGCAAGTCAGCTCTGTGCTAAAGAGCGCAGGCCGAGGGGGTGGTTGCGCAGTTCAGCCCAGGGGGGCGAGCGCAAGTTAGGCCTGCGCTAAAGAGCGCAGGCCGAGGGGGGTCTTCTTCTCCAGGCCGAGAGGAAACTCTCAAGAACCCTAAAATTCCAATCTTCAAATCTTGACCAAAACAAAACCAAATTTGGATTTTCAAGGTTCTAACTTGTGTAAAATTGAATTCTCTTCCACATGGAACAATCAAAACATGAAAATGAACAAGTTTTATAGATCAAAACTACCAAAATCCGAAAATACTTCAATCCTAGATCTACAAAATTCTAAGCTCCAAATGGAGAAAACCCAAGTTCTAATGTTGCTTAAAATGAGCTAATAAAGCTATTAGACAAATAAAATGTAGCCCTCAAGTGATAGCAAGATGCAACTTACCTAGGTTGGTGGAGAGGAAAGAGTAATGAGGAAGAAGATGAAGAAGAAAATAAATGAGGAGAGAGAGAGGGAAATTAATATTTATGGTAGGGTGGTGGTGGTTCTCCATGTCAAACCCAAAATAAACCAAGCCAAGATAAACCAAGGTGAACCAAGTCAAGGCCAATAGACTCTCTCTCTAGAAATTTAAACCAAATGAATCATGAAATAAACCAAGCCTCACTAATCTAAAAATAAACCAATTAACCATTAAAACCAATTGAACTATCAATGCCAATAAAACCAAGCCAATGCAAAATAAACCAAGATAACTAATCATGATTAAATAAAATATGGGTCCAAAACACGTATATGTACACTAAATACGTATCACAAATTTGGGACATTACAGCAGGAACTGTCGGGCATGGAGGGGAGGGGCTGTCCACCTCTTTGGAAGTTAAGAAACTACCCTCATACTCTCCTAAACTTAAGCCAACTTCTCCACAAATTTTCCTACATCATATACTACCTTCTCCTCCCATTTTTTTTCCCATTTTTACTTAAAATTATATCCCAAATTAGTCCACAAGTGGCAGGATTTTAGCATTTCTTTTCGGTGTGTTCTTCGACTTCGGAGCCTTCTGACGACCCTTTGGGTAGTAGAAGCCATCAAGGATTAAGCCTAGAAGATAGCCTAAGGTGTGGTCTTGCTAGGAGGGGAGTCTCGAGCCTAGAACATGATGCTTTCTTCTCCGTATTCCCTTCACAAACCAAGCGGACTGATTGGTCTTTATTGGATTCATTAGG
>JANAVB010007355.1:35000-173719 GCA_029216955.1 Iris pallida
AATGAATAATAATATGTTATACAAAAATGACAACTTTATACTATTAATAAAAAATCTAATATTTAATATAGGCTCCTGGGACACTTTGACATATGGCATGGGATCTGGATCGCACCTCTTTCTTCTCAGGGATCCAAGCAAGTATACCTTGCCAAATATTTTTTTACTATATTAAACTTTAATGATATTGTCATGTATCTTCGTTCTAGTTGTAGTTTAATGGTCGCGTCTGAGAACGCCGCAGGTGTAGTCGACGAAGACGTCGATGTGAGTTGAGTTGACTTAGTTACTAGTGGACCCATCTAAAATTTTGGAGCTATTGTTATAGTTCCTAGACCTTGTCACGCATTATTACACTACACTATGTGTGAGAATGAGTTCATATTAGGCACGTGTTTACGAAGTCGACTAGCTATCGATGCTAAGAGCACGTATGACGGTAAAGTGCATAGTATTATAGTTCTATTATAGGGTTGACTTGGCATATGTTTATGAGATGTTCAAGTTGTAGACACGACTTGTGCATTGGAATTGGGCAAAGGGGATCATTAGTAGGCATATGGGATAGCCAAATTGGTCTGTCGTAGTCTTCAGATAAAACTACGGAGTCTTGATTACATGTTCTAATGGCTCGATAACGTGGTATGCGTTATCGTTGGATTATATGTGTTGTCGGTATATCAGGCGATGGTCGCTAGCCATGAACTATGTCGATTGATGATATATGTCAGTGTATATATGTGGCATCTAGCCAGAGGCTACGCCAAAGATTACTATTGAGCTTGTCCTACCCATACGTACCAAGGTTATCCTCAAGTGCATTCACATAGATGGTTACTTCACCTTTATGTTTATATAGTATTTACTTTATGGCATGTATTTTATATCTTGTTACGTTCCTCTGAGGACCTGGTTCCCTGCCAGATTACAGAGTTTGTTGATATGATGACTTGCTGGAGCTGATGATGGACAACGTCGGATATTCAGGTATATTGTAGATTGAGACTAGTTAAGATAGCATATGTTTAGTCTATTTTTTATAGCGTAGTACATCTGGGTATCTTCGTTAAATTGGAGAACATATTCCAGATCGTATTAGCTGACATCGTCTCATTCAAGTTCCTAGGTATTTTAGAACTGGGGCGTGACATGTTTTACTGGTGGCCCAAACAGGTCTAATTTATCGTTTCGGTTACGTTACTGTACCGAGCAAGCCTGCAATAAAAAAAATTTGTTAGAAATTTAATCCACAACTGCTATTGAATCATCTTTTGATTTCTAATAACGTCCTTGAAACTCGAATTTGTATGTCAAATCATACCCTTTTTGAACTCATTATCATTGTTTCTCGTCCTTCCCTATTTTGGAGGGACAAACCCTCGTGCGTAGTGTTTTCTTTAGAGGCATATTCTCGAAAAAACGAAGAAGGAATACATTATTGAATGATATGTAAGAAGATGGTTCCTAATAGTGAGGAGGGTTAGATTAGATGTTCATCTAGATATAGGGTTAGAAAGGATTAATGGAATAAGGACTAGTGTAGGGGTTGATCATAGCAACATGAGTCTAGAACTAGATGTTATAAGTTATTTTAGAAGTTAAAAAGAATCATTTAATGTTAGCAGTTTAAATGCTTTGGAACGATTACGACTTATGGTATGGAATTTGAGAGTAATACTTTTAGGGAAGAATATATGATAATCGAATTTCGAGTAAACGCATGGAGGATATCCCTTCTCAATATTGTGATGACTTGGAGTAAAAAAACAAGAAGAAACAAATCGAAGAATATAGTTTTACGGAATGGAATGTAATATGATGCAATATATGGAAAGATAAGTTAATGGGATCAAGGAAGTTAGATGAATGGCTGTTCAAAGGAGATAAATCTTGTGGTAGTAGATATTCATGCTTCATACTAAAGGATAGAAGACTTAGTCATCCAACTAGAATACTTGTGGATCAGAAGGATGAACTTGATGACATACGAAGAATACTTATGTTATTGGTTTAGAATTTGGAGAGTGAATTTTTCTTTGTATTGATTGAGATATGACTAAGATGAATAAAGGATTTAATTTTTAGGCCATACGCAATTAAACACCAGAGAAAGAATTAGTATTAATCCAAGGAGAAATTATAGTTCGTGATAGAAAGATTGGTAGTACAAGTTGGGGTTATGGTTGAGGTGTTTGAGTTGTCAATATTCTTTAGAACATATATGAGTAAAGGTGTGGTTTCCTTAGGGTATAAACAAGATTAGGCTTCTCGGTTCCTAATGATTTGAGGTCGTAGTTAACTCTAGGTGTTATTGTATTTTATTAGAAGTATTTAATAGGAGATTGAGGCCAAGTAGTAATGAGAAGTTTTCTAATAAAATTGCTAGTGCATTAGTAGTATTGGATAGTTAGCCACAAAGGATTGTCTTGGGTTAAGTTTCTAAATTAGGCATAGTTTATTATTATAGCTTTTCAAGGACTAATTTTAAGATAGAAAAAATTCTCGGAGTAAAAAATATTGGAATTACATGGAATGAAGGATAATGGAAGAAGATAGAACTTCGCAAGGATACAGAATTAAGGTTTGAAAATTTAAAGACTGAGATTTAAAAAAGGGGATTGATTTTTGAATGCATATGACATACTCGTTATGATTGGGAAAGGAAACAATAAGGGATATAGAATAGTAAAAATATTTTTGCATGACTAGAGTTGGTTCATAACTTTGGAGGTTGAGGATCAGAAGTTATATACAGGATATGAAGACAATAAGTGACTGGTGGAAAAATATGTGGAGACTAATCCTTAGACAGAGACTAAAAGGATTCATTGGTACCCTAGACTTAAGTCATCCAAGAAGGTTAAGGAATTGGTAAAGAAATACAGATGACCAGAAAAAATAAGTATTTAAGGGATGGCAAGTTTAAAAACATAATAACATTAAGTAATCTGGATTTTCAAACTCGATATGAATAAGTAGTTACTATTGGAATGACAAAATAATTTAGATAAAGCAAATTATTGAGGAACGTAAGGCATGATTTATTAGGATAGTCTCATTATACAAGATTATTGACGATCAATAGTTGGAAAATATTTTATTGACAAGATGAATGAGTAAAAAAATTTAGAAACATTTGATAAAGAAATGTTTGAAGGAAACTGGTCAAGGGACATTAGTATGAATAATTGCACAAAAAAATTTAAAAGTTCTAGCAAACCATGGAATGATTATGTAAATTAAGAGAAGAAGTTGAGCGTGGTGTATAAGGAGAACCATTGATTTAAGATAAATTAAGGGAAATGCCATTGAGTATAAGTCAGCATAAGTAGGAAGTAGTTGCCAAGGTGGAGGTAGTAACTGATGCATCGAGCTGTAAGCCTATAACGTATTTCTTGATAGCTCGGAAGGGAATATTACATAAGTACAAGGACTAAGTATTAAGATTTTAATTGACTGAAAAGGAAGTCATGACAACTAATTTATAGGTGTAATCATCTATGGAAGAGAGGACTAGAGCGTCGTTACCTATAGTTGTGTCACCTCCAGTTTTTAAAATTGAGGGCAAATTTGTAATTTTTAATATTCTAATATTTTGTGATTATCTATTTATTATTATGGTATTTTGGGTTTTATTTGATCGGGTTTGAGTTTTGTCTCATTTCGACTTGCGTTAGTGACCCGGGTCAGTTTTGGACCCAATTGGACCCGACCAACTCGTCATGACCAAATCCACATATTTATTTTTGACTAATCCTATTAGATTTTAGTGGGATTAGAGTTTAGAATTAGATTTAGAACATGGAATTAGGAGTTTTCAAGTTACCCTTTTGACCCCAACTCAAAACCACTCTATTCTTTGACTTGGAGGGCATTTTTGTAATGTGCCAAATGCCCCAAAACCTCCCTTGAAGTGGCTGGCCAGAATTGCACCCCCCCCCCATTCTTTCCATTTGCAAGAAAACACACACTCTCTTTCTTTTCTCTCATTTCACAAAAACCCTATTTTTTCTCCTCTTTGATTTCAAGCTCCAAGTAAGTCAAATCTCTTCCATTTCTCTAGACCTCTCTTTAATATTGGTGCTAACCCTTGTTTATCTCTCATTTGTAGTTTTGATCTAGGTAGACCTAGCTTGATGGTGGTGGAAGCATAGATCTTGTGCTTTGACCTAAAAAGAAGTAATTTTGGAGGTTTTCCTTGGAATTCCAACTCCCAATAGGTAAACCCTCATTCTAACGTTTATAATTACTTCTAATTAGTGTCATTTGCATATTAGAGGATGCCCGAGGTATAGGATAACCCATTAGGAGAGATTTGGAACCCATTAGACTCAATTTGGGACTTTTGGCCTAGGTTTAGTGCCAAATTTAGGGAAAACCCTAAATTGACATGTTTGGATGTTGTTCCTAGCCTAATTAGACCTAATTAGGTTAGTTTGGGTGAGATGAGACTAGGTACGTGTCCATATTTGGATACGTGGGATCGTTTTGCGAGAAATCATAAAAATAGGCTTTTTTGAGATTTTCGGCTTCCAACACACGGGTGACTTTTTTGCACCGACAGTAGAATTGGAAAGTTAGCACTTAGAATAGGTTCTAATCATTATTTAGGACTCGTGGGTAGAATTTGGGTTGAATCCGGATAGGTTTGGTTCCTGTATCGTGCGTAATCGCGAATCGAACACCCCGGTATCGCCAAAATGGTCATTTGGCCATTCGGACCTCGTTTCTTGTTTTTGCTCGCGTGCACGAGTTGGATTGCTTGTGTGGGGTACGTGTCTAGGCCTAGAGGGTAGAATTGCGAGGGTTTGGGTATTTGGATAGCTTTCGGGATGTTTTGGAGTGTATGTGTATATATATATGAGTGAGTATGTATATATATTAGTGTGTGGGTGGGTGTTTATTTATATAGTTGTGTGTGTGTGTGTGTGTGCTAGTTTGTTGGTAGTGTTAGAGAGTTAGTACTAGTGACATGTTAGAGGTTATGTTAGATAGTACCTTGTATCTAATTTAGATGTTAGAATTTGTTAAGGTATGCTAGATTGGTTAGTTTTGAGTTAGTATCTTGGTATCTTAGATACCAATGTTAGTATCTTAAGATATCTCTAGTTTACCTTTTACCTACAAGGTAATGAGGTTTATCTTAGTATAGGGTAAGATATTGTGATACCCTTAAGGTATTGGGTAAACTTAGAGTCTAAGGGTAGGTAATGGTTAGATAAGTTAGTGTCTTGGTATCTTAGGATACCAAGAGTCGTATCTTAAGATACCAAAGCATATCTTAGGATACTAGCTAGTATCTTAAGGTAAATATGATTTACCTTGGTATAGGCAAGGTAATGAGGATTACCTTGTCATGGGATAAGGTATTGGGATACCATGGTAGGGTAAGGTATTAGTTTACCTTGTCATGGGATAGATAACTAGTATGAGTTAGCTATTAGTCTAGGATGGTTGTTGGATGCCTAGGTAAGTGGTTTACCTAGCTAAGGTAAGGGTTTACCTTAGGCTAAGTAATTGTGCTAAACCAAGATATTGGTATCGGAATACCAATAGGACCAAGATATGTGGTATCTTGGTAGGTAAATGCTACGAATATGATACCTAGGCTAAAGTTGACCCCGTTTGACCATAGTTGACTGTTTTGACTCAAAGTAAACTAAAAGTCAATATTGGACCTAGAATTTGACCAGAGTTGACCAGTTGGCCAAAAGTCAACTGTGAGTCAACCATTACCCTAGTTTGACCTAGATTAGACTATGCGTTGACTAGTTGACCAAAAGTCAATTGTAAGTCAACCTTTGACCTAGTTTGACTTTATGTGTCCTAGTTTGACTTAGTGTGACCTAGTTTGACTTAGTGTGACCTAGTTTGACTGAGCTTGACCTAGATTTGCATATCATACACTGGAAATCATGTCAAACACTATTAAACCCTAATTAACTCTTGTATATCTCGTATTTTGGTTTGTGACTATCCTCTGAGCCTTGATTCCTATTGACTGCTCAAGACCGCAGGCGAGTACATTTTTTAATAGTTTTCATTATCTTGATATCTGCTATATCCGATTCAGTTGTAGTGTCTTACTTGATTCCTGACACGATGGTATATGAACTAGTATACGTTAGATCTCGTTATAAGAGGTTATTCTTGGTGTACCTGGTATATGAGAATATTGTTCGATCTTGTTTCCTGTACTTGTATAGATACCGATTTGGGAGTGGGCTGGCCCCCTGCTCTTTAAATCCCATGTCATGACGTTTCATGGTTGGATCCATTATACTACTCGGAGATGGGGGAGTTATTAGAGGTTATGCGATCAATACCTCTCATATATTTCTGTTACTACTTGCATCATAGCTATACCCTCGCCTTACGTAGGGTAAAGCCTGACCTGTGTTACTACTTGCCTCATAGCTTTCCATTGTGGTTGGCCTGATTCTTGTTTTCTTGTATTTTCTGACTCATCGTCGGTCAAATGGAAGAGCCTGATCATGTGTCCCAAGTTGATCACATAACGCTCTAATATCTTAAGGCACCATTTATGTTTACATTATATATCAGTTATTACTGTATTGCTCTATATTTTTAGTATTTCATACCCTGACATGATATCTAGATTTACATATTATGTTTATATTCCATTCTTGATATTTCATCTTGTATTTTATTATAAATATCTCTTATAGAATTTGTCAATTCACATGGAACTGTTGTTAGCATTTGTACTTGCTCATATCCTGATAGGATAACTTCGTTGTATTTTTCAGAGGATTCAGATACAGACTGTCCGACCTTCTACGAGGTTGGCGTAGACGCAGTTTACCACTTGGAGTCAGTGGAGCCGGTGCCTTTAGAGGACGCACCACCGGTAGGGATCTTAGACTAGTAGGTTTGGCTGGACTGCATTCTAGCTTATTATTTTGGGTTGTAGTATATATATTTTTGGGATTGTATAATGTTTTAAACTCTGAACTTCTGGTTGTGACTCTGTGACTTGCATCTATTTCTAGCTTTCCTATTTCCATCATATCTTTATCTTTTCATGCGTATCTTCCTTAGATTCATGTGATTGAGTTATATATATATTCCTCCATATGGAAATGGCAGGTACAAATATATATTATTGATGTTAGATTTTATAGACGACCTATACAACGTTCTACCGCCAATACTGCGACGTAGGCTGGATCTACCCACGTGCTCGTGTCCCTAAACAGGGTGCGGGTCGTGACACGTTTTTGTGGTGGCCCATGTAGGTCCATGTCGCAACTAGTACGATCTCGTAATGGTACTCGACTTAGAGTACTAATTACGAGCTTATAGTTAGGATATAGATTCTAGATTATGATAGGAGTTACTTAGTCACATTTTAGGAAAATTTTCGATCTTTTGATTATAATGACAACTCTTCCTGTATTTCAATTTAATTGTTCTTCTTTGGTAATATCTTATCTTGTGCCATGTTGATCTTTTGCTTGAATCTGTCTTTAGGATGACAATGACTCGAGCTCAAGCCACTGGATCCGGTGCAGTATCGAAGAGGCCGATCCGTCGTAACCTATTCCTCCGGATTCGAGTGTCGTAGTCCAGGAGGCTGTCCCTACTGTTTTTAACATCCAGGAGGCAGAGGCAGCAGCACCTGGAGGTCCTCTGCAGTAGGTTCAGGGGCCTAGTGTCGTCGTGCCAGAGACTCTTCCGTCTCCACCTGTACTGCCGATAGACGCTACACAGATGTTCGAGCTTCTCCAGCAGATGATGGAGGCATAGCGAGCACAGGCTAAGGCGTCGCAGTGTCAGACAGAGGCTTTGAGGCAGAGCATGGAGAATGCTCATCAGTTGGCTATGGCAGCAGTCGAGAAGGTGGTTGCAGCTCCGGTTCAGGACGTCCGGTCCAAGAGCCGCATCAGCAGCAGTCGAGGCCTGGTACAGTGTTGGACTTCAAGAAGATGGTTCCTCGAGAGTTCAAGGGAACTGAAGGCATCCTTTACACCGATGATTGACTAGAGGACGTGGAGAGGAGCCTGGAGCTGGCAGAGATCCCGAAGAGGCTGTGGGTATCAGCAGCGACAAGCCAGTTCTTCGACATTACGTTGACCTGGTACCGTACAGACCCTCGTGCATCTGTTAGAGGGTTGACTTGGGAGAACTTTCGGAGGCTATTCAAGGAGAAGTTCTATCCTAATGTAGCTCTCAGCACATTGGAGGGCCAGTTTGCAGGGCTGGTCCAGGGGAACTCGTCAATAGACGAGTATGCGGCGGAGTTCTTCCACCTGAGCCGATTCTCCCCGAGGATGGTTCAGGATGAGGGAGAGAAGGCCCGTAAGTTCAGAAGGGGCCTGATCCATGTTGTTCGTTCTCGTACGTCTGAGCATCGCGAGGCGAATTTTGAGCAGATTCTGATGGATGCTCAGATAGCGGAGGAGGACTACGATCTTAGGCCCAAGAGGAGCGGTGATGCTTTGGAAGCTAGTTCTAGTGCGGGGCCGGCCAAGCATCCCCATATTCAGCAGAGGCCATTCCAGCAGCCTCAGTTTCAGCAATATCAGGCACCAGCACGTGCCCATCAGCAACAGGGACAGAGGCAGGTTCCTCAGTGTGCTTGCTGTGGGAAGCCGGGGCACACCCGAGAGGTCTGTCGGAGGAGGTTGGGCGTTTGCCTATTCTGTGGAGCTTCCGACCATCAGCTGAAGAATTGCCATGTTCGTGCAGCCAAGGGAGGTCAGGACAGAGCACCACCTGCTATAGCTCCAGCTGGACCTGCAGTTCAGCTGAAGGGCCCGCCACTTCAGACGCAGCAGCAGCATTTTGCCCAGCATTAGAGGGGAGCACCCCAGGACAGAGTGTTCGCACTGGAAGCAGAGGAGGCTGAGCCCGTCTCAGATGTCGTGGCAGGTTCTGTTCTTTTCGATTCTTTTCCTGTATTAGCCTTATTTGACTCTAGTGATACGTACAATTTTGTGTCTGTATCTTTTGCTCTTAGGTACAATATTATTGCTAAATCCTTGGGTAGGACTTGCAAAATTATGACTGGGGAAGGCATTATCTTCGTTAATAATGTTTGTAAGGGACAGAGTATTACACTGGGAGGCCGAGAATTAGGTGCGTGTTTGCTCGTAATGCCACTTCCGAGCTACGATATAGTACTCAGTATGGATTGGTTGAGCAGGCACCATGCTAATATAGATTGCAGAGGAGGCAGGGTTTTGTTTAGGCCGCCCGGAGAGCCGAAGTTTAAGTTTACTAGGGGAGCAGCTAAGCCATGAGATGGTTTCTATGGAGCCTTGTTGGCGGGGCAGGATTTGCCACATCCATTGATAGCAGAGTTCTTGGATGTTTTCCCCGAGGAGTTGCCTGGGATGTCGCCCGACAGAGATGTTGAGTTCTCTAGAGACTTGGTGTCGGGCGCTGAGCCTATCTCACAGCACATCTATAGGGTCAATAATATCAAGTTGGCAGAGCTGAAGAAGCAGGTCGATGAGCTGCAAGACAAGGGTTTCATCAGGTCCAGTTCTTTACCTTGGGGCGCACCTGTTCTGTTTGTACCGAAGAAGGATGGTACGGTACGCATGTGTATCGATTACAGAGCGCTCAATAACCTCACTATCAAGAACAAGTACTCGTTGCCGAGGATCGACGATTTGTTCGATCAGTTGAGTGGTACGAAGGTGTTTTCGAAGATAGACTTGAGGTCCGGTTACCATCAGCTGAAGGTGAAGCAGAAGGATATTCCGAAGACAGCTTTTCAGACTCGGTACAGCCAGTACGAGTTCACTGTTATCCCATTTGGGTTGACCAACGCCCCAGCAGTGTTCATGGACTTAATGAATAAGGTATTCCATCAATACCTTGACAGGTTCGTGGTGGTCTTCATAGATGACATCTTGGTCTACTCGAAGACGCCGGAGGAGCATGAGGAGCACCTGCAGATTGTGTTAGAGACCTTCAGAAAGGAGCAACTCTACGGGAAGCTGTCGAAGTGTGAGTTCTTCCTTGAGCAGGTAGAGTTCTTGGGTCATGTTGTGACCGAGCACGGGATCTCAGTGGACCAGAAGAAGATTTTAGCAGTGGAGTCTTGGTCTACACCCAGTTCCGTTGCCAAGATTCGGAGCTGTCTGGGTCTAGCAGGCTATTACCGAAAGTTTGTCCAGGACTTCTCTCGGATTGTAGCGTCGATGACTAGACTTACCAGGAAGGACGTGGAGTTCGTCTGGACTGAGGAGTGTCAAGCTGCCTTCGATGAGCTGAAGAAGAGATTGACCTCAGCTCATATCTTGACGTTGCTTTCCGGAACTGTGGTTTCACGATCTACAGTGACGCTTCTGGGAGGAGCTTGGGTTGCGTTCTTCAGCAGCACGGGAAGGTGATTGCCTATGCATCTAGGTAGTTACGTACTCATGAGAAGAACTACCCTACCCACGATATGGAGTTGACAGCTGTTATCTTTGCCTTGAAGTTGTGGAAGCATTACTTATACGGAGAGCGAGTTGAGATCTTCACGGATCACAAGAGCTTGAAGTACGTGTTCACCCAGAAAGAGTTGAACATGCGGCAGAGACGATGGCTCGAGCTGATGAAGGACTTCGATATCTCGTTGCAGTATCATCCAGGTAAGGCCAATGTAGTTGCAGATGCCTTGAGCAGGTATCCAGTCGCTATGTATTTGACATCAGATTGTCATCTATTCGCCGATCTAGATAGTTTGGGTATCGAGGTGATTATTTCGGGCATGAAGATTCAGATATGGGGCTTACAAATTCAGTCTGAGTTGATGGACAGAGTCAGATCAGCGCAGTATAATGATGTTGCCCTGAGGAGCATCAGGGAGTAGCTGTGGGCAGGTTTGCTCGACGATTTCTCTATAGCCGAAGATCGGTCGCTGAGGCACGGTACTAGACTGTGCGTTCTGATTAGAGAGCTTCGGGAGGAGGTTCTTCAGGAAGCGCATCGCTCTCAGTACTCTATGCATCCTGGAGCCAACAAGATGTACAGAGACCTAAGAGAGCACGTATGGTGGTATGGCATGAAGCGAGAGGTAGCTCAGTTTGTATCTCGCTGCTTGGTGTGTCAGCAGGTGAAAGTCGAGAGACAGAGGCCAGGTGGATTGCTACAACCACTACCCATTTCAGAGTAGAAGTGGGAGCACATCACCATGGACTTTGTGTCCGGACTTTCGTGATCTCCTGGAGGGAAAGACGCGATGGGTCATCATTGATAGATTAACCAAATCGGCCCACTTTTTGTCTTTCAAAGTGGGTTTGTCTACAGAGAAGCTGGCAGAACTGTACGTACGTCAGATAGTCAGATTACATGGAGTTCCGGTGAGCATAGTCTCGGATCAGGATAATCGTTTCACTTTCCATTTCTGGAGAAGTTTGCATACTAGTTTGGGCACCTAGCTCAAGTTCAGCACCGCTTATCATCCTCAAACAGACGGACAGTCAGAGAGGACCATCCAGACTCTTGAGGATATGCTTCGCACGTGTGTGCTAGACTTCAAGGGTTCTTGGGAGGATCATCTTCACCTGGTAGAGTTTGCTTACAACAACAGCTACCAGGCCAGTATAGAGATGTCACCATTTGAGGCTCTACACGGACGGAGATGTCGCACTCCTTTATTATGGGACGATATTGGCGAGAGGGTGTTGCTTGGCCCGGAGATGGTGGTAGATTCAGCGGAGAAGGTTAGACTGATCAGAGATAGACTTCAGGTGGCTCAAGATAGGCAGCACCATTGGGCCGATAGCTACCGGAGACCGTTAGAGTTTGAGGTTAGTTTTAGTTTCAGTTTGTGCTTGTTTGTGATTATTTGCTTGTGATTGGTATTGAGTATTGCTTTGTGTCTAGCTTGGAGATATGGTGTTCTTGAAGATTTCTTCGACACGGGGCACGCTTTGCTTTGGCCAGGGAGAAGCTTAGTCCACGCTACATTGGGCCTTTCACTATCCTTGGAAGGGTTGGTGCAGTAGCCTATCGACTAGACCTGTTCGAAGGAGTGCACAATGTGTTTCAAGTGTCGTAACTGAGACGGTACGTGGCAGATCCTAACCATGTAATGGATCATTCCACGATCGAGGTGGGGCCTACTCTCAACTATCCGGAACAGTCTGTGGAGATCCCGGATCGTCGGAAGAAGGTGCTCCAGAACCAGGTTATATCCTTGGTCCGTGTTGCATGGAGGCACCACTCTCCAGGTGAGTCTTCCTGGAAGAGGGAGGATGACATGCGGGAGCGTTATCCTTATCTCTTCGAGCCTTGAGGTATTGTTTTGTTTGTTTCTTGCTTGTCTTTCCTGTACTAGTTTCCTCTAATTCGAGGACGAACTTTTTTTACGATGGTAGATTTGTCACCTCCAATTTTCAAAATTGAGGCCAAAATTGTTATTTTTAATATTCTAATATTTTATGATTATTTATTTATTAATATGGTGTTTTGGGGTTTTATTTGATCGGGTTTGAGTTTTGTTTTATTTCGACTTGTGTTAGTGACCCGGGTCAGTTTTAAACCCAATTGGACCCGACCAACTCGTCATGACCAAACCCAAATATTTATTTTTGACTAATCCTATTTGATTTTAGTGGGATTAGAGTTTAGAATTAGATTTAGAACTTGGAATTAGGAGTTTCCAAGTTACCTTTTGACCTCAATTCAAAACCATTCTATTCTTTGACTTGGAGGGTATTTTTGTAATGTGCCAATGCCCCAAAACCACCCTTGAAGTGGCTGGCCAGAATTGTACCCCCCCCCCCAATTCTTCTCATTTGCAAGAAAACACACTCTTTCTTTCTTTTCTCTCATTTCACAAAAACCTTATTTTTCCCCTCTTTGATTTCAAGCTCCAAGTAAGTCAAATCTCTTCCATTTCTCTATATCTCTCTTTAATCTTGGTGCTAACCCTTGTTTATCTCTCATTTGTAGTTTTGATCTAGATAGACCTAGCTTGGTGGTGGTGGAAGCATAGATCTTGTGCTTTGACCTAAAAAAGTAATTTTGGAGCTTTTCCTTGGAATTTTAACTCCCAAGAGGTAAACCCTCACTCTAACCTTTATAATTACTTTTAATTAGTGTTAGTTGCATATTAAAGGATGTCCGAGGTGTAGGATAACCCATTAGGAGAGATTTGAAACTCATTGGACTCAATTTGAGACGTTTGGCCTAAGTTTAGTGCCAAATTTGGGGAAAATCCTAAATTAACATGTTTGGGTGTTGCCCCTAGCCTAATTAGACCTAATTTGGTTAGTTTGGGTGAGATGAGGCTAGGTACGTATCCATATTTGGATATGTGGGGTCATTTCGCGAGAAATCATAAAAATGGACTTTTTCAGGATTTTCGGGTTCCACACACGGGTGACTTTTTGCACCGACACTAGAATCGGCAAGTTAGCACTTAGAATTGGTTCTAATCATTATTTAGGACTCATGGGTAGAATTTGGGCCGAATTCGGATATGTTTGGTGTCTGTATCGCACGGTATCGCGAATCGGACACCCCGGAGTCGCCAAAATGGTCATTTGGCCATTCGGGCCTCGTTTCTCATTTTCGCTCGCATGCACGAATTGGATTGCTTGTGTGGGGTACGTGTCTAGGCCTAGAGGGTAGAATTGCGAGGGTTTGGATATTTGGATAGGTTTCGGGATGTTTTGGAGTGTATGTGTGTGTGTGTGTGTGTGTGTGTGTGTGTATATATATATATATATATATATATATATATATATATATATATATATATATATATATATATATATATATATGAGTGAGTATGTATATATATTAATGTGTGTGTGGGTGTTCATTTATATAGTTGTGTGTGCTAGTTTGTTGGTAGTGTTAGAGAGTTAGTGTTAGTGACATGTTAGAGGTTATGTTAGATAGTATGTTGTATGTTAGATATGTAATTTAGATGTTAGAATTTGTTAAGGTATGCTAGATTGGTTAGTTTTGAGTTAGTATCTTGGTATCTTAGATACCAATGTTAGTACCTTAGGATATCTCTAGTTTACCTTTTACCTATAAGGTAATGAGGTTTACCTTAGTATAGGGTAAGATATTGTGATACCCTCAAGGTATTAGGTAAACTTAGAGTCTAAGGGTAGGTAATGGTTAGATAAGTTAGTGTCTTGGTATCTTAGGATACCAAGAGTCATATCTTAAGATACCAATACGTATCTTAGGATACTAGCTAGTACCTTAAGTTAAATATGAATTACCTTGGTATAGGCAAGGTAATGAGGATTACCTTGTCATAGGATAACGTATTGGGATACCATGGTAGGGTAAGGTATTAGTTTACCTTGTCATAGGATAGATAACTAGTATGAGTTAGCTATTAGTCTAGGATGGTTGTTGGATGCCTAGGTAAGGGGTTTACCTAGCTAAGGTAAGGGTTTACCTTAGGCTAAGGTAATTGTGCTAAACCAAAATATTGGTATCGGGATACCAATATGACCAAGATATATGGTATCTTGGTAGTTAAATGCTAGGAATATGAAAACACAGGTGTATGCAACTCTAGAGGGGGGTGAATAGAGTTTGTGTCGATAATCACCAAATAAAAATTTACTCTATATCACCTCCACAAAATAACTATCAAGATAGTAAATAAATCAGAAGAAAATGCGGAAGTAAATAAAGATCAGAAGAGCATACGCAAACACAGCAGTTTTAACCTGGTTTCCCTCGTGGAGGACTAGTCCAGGCCTGAGAACTCTAGCTCAGGATTCAAATCCACTATTTGTGAAATAGTAGTTTACAACCCGTGCCTTTTCTTCAGAAGAGCACGTCAACTTCTTACAGAGGATCGCAGTGGCGATTGCTTGGAATTTTCCAAGCGACTTCTTCTTTTCAACTCTTGCACAAAAACTTCTAGCTGAATCGCACTTGAGCACCTTGGGGCTTAGGAAGTTTTGTGGCTAGTAGATTGGAAGAGTAAGGCTCTTGACTATATAGGCTATGTAAGAGAAGAAGAAGAGAAGAGTGGATGGTTTCAAATGAGAGAAACCAAGGCCTATTTATAGGGTTCGGGACAAGCAGAATTCGGCCAGAATTTGGTATGGATAATTCAAATTTTTGGCCGTTGGACAGCTTGTAGCAAGCAGGCCCTAAAAATCAGGGTACTGGAAATCAAGGGACAGAGTTCGGCCCGAACTCTGTGTGGAGGCAGAGTTCGGCCCGAACTCTGTCTCCAGCAGACAGAATTGGTCCATTGGGCTTTTGGACTTTGTGGAGCTTGGGCTTGGTTCAGGAATTGGTCTGTTGTATACTAGAGCTTTGGAGAGATATGTCTAGGGGTTGAGATGACTCAGTACGACTCAACGTACACATTCTTCTAGACTCAATAAGTTGAAGATTACAGACTTGGAACAAATAGAAAAACCAAGAGCCCTTTTGATGACGCCTTTCTTCTGATATTTGAGCAGTCCTGAAGACGTCTTTTTCCTTGACAGCAGTCGTCCGAAGATAAACAGATCTGGAAATCTGAATACCTTTCGGGGCTTCGCCCCCGAACCCCTGACGGGGGGCGCTGCCCCCTCGACCCCTGTCCGCTGACCAGGCAGTGGAACCCCCGATGCGAGGCCCCAGATAGGTCGCTAGGCGGTTCGGAGAAATCTCTTTGTATGACGCCGTCTTTGGTCCAACATTAATTCTTTATTGCCTATGTCCTGTTTGATCATGTTTGATCATGCTTACTGCATGTCTACAAATACATGTTAGGCCAGCAAAATATGTTGCAGTACGATACAAGCATAGCAATATAGTATAGGACAATTAGGACAATGCTAAGTTTAAGTAGCAACATGATAGTGAGTATATGAATATTAGTGACATCATTATGTTAAACTTAACTGATTAGCCATATTCAAAAACACAATGTAATCATTGGGCCAACAATCTCCCCCTTTTTGATTATGGCAAATCGGTTAAGTTTAAGAGAAATATGATAGATACATGTATCACTAATAAACACATACTACGAGAAGATAGTGTGCTAACTTAAACTTATTTCTCCCCCTTTGACATGATCAAAAAAATAAGCTCCTCCGTAATAAGAGATAAACCGAACTCAAGCATAAGTAAAGGAGGAAGGCAAAGACAATCATGATCAAGATATACTAAATGAGGAACAATGGGAGAAGTGTGTAAAGACAAGTATAGAAACTATATACCATGTGTAGAGTGCCAAATAGAAAATAGCTTGTCAAAAAACAAATAGTTGGTAAAATAAAAAGAATTTGAAAATAATTAATAGATAGTTTACCAACATAAAATCCAAGAAAGACATCCAAAAATATAATATGATATGACACATTGCTCTAGTTTTGCAAGAGAATTAAAAAATTCAGTCAAAAATCATAGGGATTAGATAATTGTAAAACATAGATATCAAAGAAGAAAAATACCAATAAAACTATAGATATCAAAGAAGAAAGATACCAATGAAACTATAGATATCAAAGAAAAAAAGATACCAGTTGAGATATTGAAATATACAAACTTGATATCAATTGAAATATATAAACTTGAAACATTGATCAATGAAACTATGATAGCATAATTGTCCGCAGATAAATTGTGGAACAAAATAAACGAATGATCAATGTAAAATAGAGCAATTGATATAAAATAATCTCATTATATGCAAATATATTTGCTTATCCAAAATTCATGCATTTGAACTCAATTACCTTATCATGCTGTAAGAATATCCTTTAGATAAACATGAAGGTAAAGGAGAAAATTGTTTGAGAAAGAGAAATTCAGTCTACTTGAATGCTCCCCCTCAAACTATTACCAATATAGATAAAATCATGAATTTTGGATAAGTCCTCAACAAGGAAATCCAAATTAAACATACAAAGAAAGTATAATAGTCATCAAGATAAGATATGAAAGTAAATATTAACGAGATGACTCATATAAAAGAGAAAGATAATATGATGAAAACAATTGCATATACTCTCATAGACCTTTCACAAAATACCAGTATCTTAATAAAAAAAAAGGTCAATGATGAACTACATATACGACATATTAAAGGGTATAAATGAATTGAATCAATTTATTTGCTCCCCCTTAAAATATGCGTATCTAATTCCAAATCATTTAGCATAAATAAAGTGATAACTTCAAGATCTAGGGGTAAATCAACTATTGATTTCTCCCCCTTGCTCAAAGCATATAAGGCTATAAAAACATCATAGAATGAATAATATCATCTTTAGAAGAGATATCCAATAATAGTTACTAAAGATGAGAAATCAAAAGAATATTTTAATTTAGCACATGTAATCAAAAGAAGACATACATTAACCTATATAGAAGAATATCATATTGAAATATGATAGATCAATGCATGTTATCTTTTGAGAAGAAGATCATCATGAAAAGAAATAAGGTCCATTAGAAAAATATCATTATGAAAAGGAATAATAAGGTCCATTAGAAAAATATCATCATGAAAAGGAATAATAAGGTCCATTAGAAAAATATCATCATGAAAAGGAATAATAAGGTCCATTAAAAACAATCATGATAAGAATCACAATATAGCTCAAAAGATAAAAATAAAACTAAAAAAAAATATCATCATGAATAAAGTCAATTAAATCAATCAAGATGAAAGTCAAATATAGCTCAAGAAAATAAAATAAAACTCAAATATCATGTCCATGATCATCTAATTAAGAAATGATCAACCAATTTATTGCTTTACAAGGACTATGTATGTTTTACCACATATGTACCCATCAACGGGTAATAATCCAACCTTGCTAATACTAAATGAGAAACCAATGAAGTTCAAATAGCAAAGAGCATACGTGATAATCCATGAGTAGTCAAAGTAGAGTAATAAATTAACTTGATAACCACATAATTAGATAATATAGGACTACTCAACCATTAGGATCATTTATCAATAACAGTAAACATCAACGAATCAAAAAAAATTCCAAATCCATATTTAAAAAAATCTTACAAAGCAAAAGAAAATATGGGAAAGAGTCAATCTCATTTAAATGATTGCAAATTTATTCCAAAGAAATGATAATATAATAGAATCATGACTCAAAAGATGAGAGAAATTTAAGAGATGCTTGTCAATGACTAGTATGAAAGGAAGTTAAAGCGATGAATCACAAATCTCAATGGAAACAAGAAAAATAAAAAATTTGTCAAACTAATTTTAGAAACCAAACATATGTATCTAAAATAGAATACAAATCAGAAAGAATTCATAAATCTTGTTTTTGTAAACTAGCATATCACATATAGATTGAAGTTCAAGAAGATAGCTAGATGAGTGAAAGTGAACAAAAATTATGTAGCTTAATCAATACATCGTAAATAAGCAAGCTACATAACTAATTAAGATTAATGAGGTAGTCCATTAACAGGATAAAAGTGCTCATTAAATCTTAAGTCACTAACACTAAAGATACATGCTTAAGCATAGAGTTCACAATAAGGGCAATACATTTTGAATGATCAAAATGATTTATATACTCTTTGCTAAGCAAGGATAAGAGTATAAGATAGCAAGTAAATGAATTAGACTCTCATCAAGTAAAAGACAAAAGAGAGGTTCATGAAAACACAATGGAGCAAATCTCTTTGCCAAATATTGAGATTAACCCAAGATAATAAAATAATAGATTGATCTAGAGAATACAAAATTATAACCATTATGAAAGTGTATTCTCTAGAAATAGAAAATCTCAACGTAAAAGTTCAACCCATAGTAGCTAAAGACATGAGAACTATGATATATCAATTACATGTATTCTCATGTGCTACAAAACATCATTGGGCAATAATAATAAAATATTTATAGCTCAAATATAAGGCTAGATATGATGAAGTATTCTGGAACTTAGGGGAGGATCCAGAACTAGATAATGGTTGCAAGTAGACCTTAATAAATCTTAAGTCTATAAAGTGTTGATCACTTTGGGTTAGCTGTAGGGGCCGGTTCCCAGCTAGCGGTAGTCCGAAGACTAGTGCACCGTGTCGCTTCAGGCTATTTACACCTGTATGAAAGAAGGACCCTTTCGGCTTGTTTCCAATATGTTCTTTACTTTTAAGAAATTAGATTTAGAGGAATATATGCAATATCATCAAACAACATCAAAGTATAAAAATCCCTATGAATAAGAGAGGTAAATACCCAAATAATAATGAAAGAATGATCATCAAAATTTGCTAAGAATATTTTCAAAACAAATATTTTCATAATACACTTTATGAAAATAAATATATAGAAGATTCATACTCAAAATAAGTATGATGATCTCAACAAGTAAGGTAAAGCACAAAACCAAGCAATTCTTAAAAGAACTTCCATAAAAGTCATGAACAAGACACTAATAAATATTTTCTCTCAACATTCCAACTTAAAGGCATTTGAATAAATAAATATCAACATTTGGAATCAATAATGGCCATTGGATCTATAATATGATCAACGGCTGAGGCTGTTTCCGGTTCTGGAACAGCCAGGCCGAATTCGGCCCGAACTCTGGTAAGGGCAGAGTTCGGCCCGAATTCCGGATTCTGGTGACAGAACTGGAATCAGGCTGAGAAATGGTTAAGCGAAAATGATCAAAATAAGAGTGAAAGACATGTATCCATAAAGTAAACAAATAAAAGCCAATAAGATATCATCAAAAAGAAGACTTTAAGGAATAAGCTAATTGATTCAAGTAGAGATAACACAAATTTAGTCAAAAGAATCAATAGCTAAATTATAAGGTAAGCACAAGTATGAATAAATACTCTTCAATATAATATGAAACTTGAGCTTATCTCATATGCCCACATAAAGATATTTATACAAAAATAGATGTCAATATAATAAATACATGATCTACATGTAAATGAAGATTTAATGAATATAGTCATGTATCCATCATGAATGTTTGAAAAACTATCATAAATTCAAAAACACGTATAAATAGACTTTATTAGACAAAGACATAATTGATTCTCAATAGGATAATCAAAATAAAATATGAGAATCGTTAATGAATATATTATGCAAGCACAAGATTAAAAAGAAGTATAAGTATATACTTATCAAATTATAAGTAGCTTGTGCTAAACACATATATTCACAAATACCAATGATATACTAAATCCAAATTGGCAAGAAGTAACTATCTCAAAACTTTTAAAGATGAAGAGATAAAATCATATTAACTCAAATCAAAACTAAGGTTATATGGACTAGAGTGATATGCATGCTTTGTAAATAAGGATTAAGAATAACGAGCATGCATATATAAATGTATCACACTACTAGAAAATGAGTGATAAACTACATAGTGTGAACTAATCATATAAAGCTATGTAACTAGTCATGCTATATAAAAGAAATAGAAAGAAAATTAACTAAGCATGCTAGTATTATATCTCACATTAATTTATATAATAAGCAACTAAAAGATATCAATGTGAGCTAGTAGCAAGACATCAAAAGAAACATGCTAGATTCAACAAATATAAACCATTTAAAGAGAATCGTTTAGCATGTTACCAAAGTGGCTCTAGTGGCCACACTTGTGTTGGTGCAATTGCTTAGAAGATGACCTTTGAGCTTTGCAACCACCAACACGCTTCCTTGGTGCTATGTCCTGATACAAGAAGCTCCACCTACAATATTAGGCGAAGACTTTGGTATCCAAATAAACTTGGATCCACATTTGTTAGCTTTAGGGACCCATATACTATTTACTCTAGCATTGGTAGAAAAACTCCTACGAATAGGACAAGTTATACTTATGTGTCCAATACGAGAGCAATAGAAGCACCTAATACTAGTGTGTGCACATGTATCAGAATGAGCATAATTATGAACATGTGACATACTAGAATGATAAACATTTCTAGAGTGAGCATGCATGGATTTGATCTTAAGACTATCATGTTCTAATAGCAAATCATTATGCACACAAGTAAGAGAATCACTACTATGCATGGATTTGGTCTTAAGAATATCATGTTCTAATAGCAAATCATTATGCAAACAAGTAAGAGAATCAAATTTAGTATTTAAAGCATAATTCTCTTTTTCAAATAAAGCAATTCTAGAAATAAAATCATCATTTTGTTTCTTTAAAGAGTCAATAGAAGAATCATGCAAATGATTTAACTCATTTGCTTGTTTCTTAAGATCTTCTATTGATGAGGAAAGAGATTTGATTTTCAAAATTAAAGAATCATTCAAACTCTTTAAAGAAACACAAGATGAGTTTTGAGAGTCAAGTCTAGATAATAAATCATTGTTATTATTTCTCAAAAACTTATTAGCTTCTTCTAAATAAATAACCTTTTCTACAAGTTCTTCATTTGTAGAATGAAAAGCCTTAGCAAACTTTAAGGAATGGTTAGCCATGGCTTTCCACTTAGAGCACTTATTGCATTTAGAAGAAACATGATTGTATATGCTACTAGAAGTAAAACCCTCTTCATCGGAGGAGGAAGAATATGATGCCATACACAAATAAACAAGGATCTACTCTAAGGATGTTAAGCCTAACAATAGAGACCTTGCTCTGATACCAATTGAAAACACAGGTGTATGCAACTCTAGAGGGGGGTGAATAGAGTTTGTGTCGATAATCACCAAATAAAAATTAACTCTATATCACCTCCACAAAATAACTATCAAGATAGTAAATAAATCAGAAGGAAATGCGAAAGTAAATAAAGATCAGAAGAGCATACGCAAACACAGCAGTTTTAACCTGGTTTCCCTCGTGGAGGACTAGTCCAGGCCTGAGAACTCTAGCTCAGGATTCAAATCCACTATTTGTGAAATAGTAGTTTACAACCCGTGCCTTTTCTTCAGAAGAGCACGTCAACTTCTTACAGAGGATCGCAGTGGCGATTGCTTGGAATTTTCCAAGCGACTTCTTCTTTTCAACTCTTGCACAAAAACTTCTAGCTGAATCGCACTTGAGCACCTTGGGGCTTAGGAAGTTTTGTGGCTAGTAGATTGGAAGAGTAAGGCTCTTGACTATATAGGCTATGTAAGAGAAGAAGAAGAGAAGAGTGGATGGTTTCAAATGAGAGAAACCAAGGCCTATTTATAGGGTTCGGGACAAGCAGAATTCGGCCAGAATTCGATATGGCTAATTCAAATTTTTGGCCGTTGGACAGCTTGTAGCAAGCAGGCCCTAAAAATCAGGGTACTGGAAATCAGGGGACAGAGTTCGGCCCGAACTCTGTGTGGAGGCAGAGTTCGGCCCGAACTCTGTCTCCAGCAGACAGAATTGGTCCATTGGGCTTTTGGACTTTGTGGAGCTTGGGCTTGGTTCAGGAATTGGTCTGTTGTATACTAGAGCTTTGGAGAGATATGTCTAGGGGTTGAGATGACTCAGTGCGACTCAACGTACACATTCTTCTAGACTCAATAAGTTGAAGATTACAGACTTGGAACAAATAGAAAAACCAAGAGCCCTTTTGATGACGCCTTTCTTCTGATATTTGAGCAGTCCTGAAGACGTCTTTTTCCTTGACAGCAGTCGTCCGAAGATAAACAGATCTGGAAATCTGAATACCTTTCGGGGCTTCGCCCCCGAACCCCTGACGGGGGGCGCTGCCCCCTCGACCCCTGTCCGCTGACCGGGCAGCGGAACCCCCGATGCGAGGCCCCAGATAGGTCGCTAGGCGGTTCGGAGAAATCTCTTTGTATGACGCCGTCTTTGGTCCAACATTAATTCTTCATTGCCTATGTCCTGTTTGATCATGTTTGATCATGCTTACTGCATGTCTACAAATACATGTTAGGCCAGCAAAATATGTTGCAGTACGATACAAGCATAGCAATATAGTATAGGACAATTAGGACAATGCTAAGTTTAAGTAGCAACATGATAGTGAGTATATGAATATTAGTGACATCATTATGTTAAACTTAACCGATTAGCCATATTCAAAAACACAATATAATTATTGGGCCAACAGAATAGGATACCTAGGCTAGAGTTGACCCTGTTTGACCATAGTTGACTGTTTTGACTCAAAGTCAACTAAAAGTCAATATTGGACCTAGAATTGACTAGAATTTGACCAGAGTTGACCAGTTGACCAAAAGTCAACTGTGAGTCAACTATTAGCCTTATTTGACCTAGATTAGACTATGAGTTGACCAGTTGACCAAAGGTCAACTGTAAGTCAACCTTTGACCTATTTTGACCTAGTTTGACTTTGTGAGACCTAGTTTAACTTAGTGTGACCTAGTTTGACTTAGTGTGACCTAGTGTGACCTAGTTTGACTTAGTTTAACTGAGCTTGACCTAGATTTGCATATTATACACTGGAAATCATGCCAAACACTATTAAACCCTAATTAACTCTTGTATATCTCATATTTTGGTCTGTGACTATCCTCTGAGCCTCGATTTCTATTGACTGCTCAGGACCGCATGCGAGTACATTCTCTGATAGTTTTTATTGTCTTGATATCTGTTATATCCGATTCAGTTGTAGTGTCTTACTTGATTTTCGACACGATTGGACACAGACTAGTATACGTTGGATCTCGTCATGAGAGGTTATTCCTAGTTTATCTTGTATATGAGTACATTGTTCGATCTTGTTTCCTGTACTTGTATAGACACCAATTTGGGAGTGGACTGGCCCCCTGCTCTTTAAATCCCGTGTCATGACGTGTCATGGTTGGATCCATTATACTACTCGGTGATGGAGAGTTATTAGAGGTTATGTGATCAATACCCCTCCTATATTTCTGTTACTACTTGCATCATAGCTTCACCCTCGTCTCACGTAGGATAAAGCCTGACCTGTGTTACTACTTGCCTCATAGCTTTCCATTGTGGCCGGCCTGATTCTTATTTTCTTGTATTTCTTGACTCATAGCCGATCAAATGGAAGAGCCTGATCATGTGTCCCAAGCCGATCACATAACGTTCTAATATCTCAAGGCACCATTTATATTTACATTATACATCAGTTATTACTGTACTGCTCTACATTTTCAGTATTTCATACCCTAACATGATATCCAGATTTATATATTATGTTTATATTCCAGTCTTGATATTTCATCTTGTATTTCATTATAACTGTCTCTTATAGAATTTGTCAATTCACATGGAACTGTTGTTAGCGTTTGTACTTGCTCATATCCTGACAGGATAACTTTATTGTATTTTTCAGAGGATTTAGATACAGACTGTCCGACCTTCTACGGGTTTGGCGTAGATACAGTTTATCACTTGGATTCACTGGAGCCGGTGCCTTTAGAGGACGCACCACCGGTAGGGATCTTAGACTAGTAGGTTTGACTGGACTGCGTTCCAGCTTATTATTTTGGGTTGTAGTATATATATTTTTGGGATTGTATAATATTTTAAACTCTGAACTCCTGGTTGTGACTTGCATCTACTTCCAGTCTTTCCATTTCTATCATATATTTACCTTTTCGTGCGTATCTTCCTTAGATTCATGTGATTGAGTTATATATATATATATTCCTCCGTACGGAGATAACAGGTACAAATATATATATTGTTGATGTTAGATTTAATAGACGACCAAGACAGCGTTCTACCGCCGATACTGCGGCGTAGGTTGGACGTACCCACGTGCTCGTGTCCCTAAACAGGGTGCGGGTCGTGACAAGTTGTTAGTGTTATGAGGATTATAGAACTTAGAGTTCCCCATCGGGCCAAGCATATATGGAGAAATAGATGATTCTGGACTAGAAAAAGAAATTTTAGAAAGGTACACTATTTCTTTAGTTCATGTCGTATGGAAGCATTATACACAGGTGAGTTGATTTGGGAACATGAGGTTGTGATTTGCAGAAGTTTTTTTTATCTTAGTATGGATTAGGTGTGATTGAGATTTCTAATAGAGTATGTTAGTTATTTATTGTTATTGTTTATGTATTCTTGTTGTTGGAGATTAGGACGTCTTGATTTCGAGGATGAAATTTTCCTTGGGTAGATTGTAAACCCCACTAAAATTTATTAGGGTTTAGTTATTAAATTTAATTAATAAAAAAATTATTTGGATTATATATTTGTATATAGGTATTATACTCATTCTTGTAGCTTTGAGTTTACCTGCACAACACTAGCTAGTTTCTCCCAACAAAATTAGTATTCGTGGCCTAGTCGAGCTCCTCTGGACTTGTACAATTTATGTCCTACTCAAACGCATATCCTTGTGCTTTATTTTTATAGCACAACATTTGTATACAAAAACTATAGTTAAATTAGACCAATTATCTATGTACGTTCCAATCGAAATTGGAGACACAATTGCGACCCGAACCCTTCGACCGGATCTTATGAACTATACTAAGTCTAAAGAATTCATGTAGCTTGTGTTCCACTATAATGGACCACTATACACTTTCTAAACACCCACAAATCATTAGAACATTTATAGAAAAAATTGTGTTCAACGGGGTATAAAAGTTTATCGGTGCGTCGAAATAGCCCGGAACAAGAGCCAAATGGTGCACGAACTCGATCCATAAATATGTAGGACTTAATTAGGTTAATCATAGAGGGTTTAGACAAAGTTATGGGGTTCCTCATAGGTATGGACAGCAGCATATATTTTATATCAGTCCACATGGTTTAAGTGGTCTATATATTGAGTTCTAGCTAGCCCACATAAGCTAACCAAATGACCTCCAAACCTAACCAAACTTAAGTGAGGCTTAGCCAACCTCAACACGAGAGTCTTAGGACCATTTGTAAGCCATTAAGATGCTGCGAACAGCAGTTTATGGCAGCAGGAATTGGCGAGTATGGGGGGAGGGGGGAGGGCTGTCCACCACTTTGGAAGTTAAGGAACCACCATCCCACTCTCCTAAACTTAAGCGAAGTTCTCCACAACTTTTCCTAATCCTATACTACCTTACCCTCTCATTTTTTTCATCCATTTACACTTAAAATTCAGTCCCAAATCAGTCCACAAGTGGCAGAATTTCAGCAGTCCTTTTTGGTGTGCTCTTCGACTTTGGAGCCTTCCCGACGACCTTTCGAGTAGTAGAAGCCATCAAGGATTGAGCCTAGAAGATAGCCTAAGGTGTGGTCTTGCTAGGAGGGGAGTTTTGAGCCTAGAATACGCTATTATTTCTTCGTTTTCCCTTCACAAACCAAGTGGACTGATTCGGTCTTTTATTGGATTCGTTAGGATCCAATTGATCTCCAAGTAAGTACCTCGTCCCTCTTCGAATCCGAAACTCATAAACTAGATCTAGGACTTCCTTGGCATGTTATGACGTAAGTAGAAACCTTAATAACCTAATTAAAACATATTTTAATGTGATTTGTATGAGGTTACAGAAATCTGAATTTTTATGGGTCGTGAGTTGTATGTATATAGTTGTTAAGTATCATATGTGCATGTTATAATCACCAAAATTTTGTAGAACATTGGTAACTCATTTGTTTCCATATTAAAATATGGAAATTAGAATTTATTACATATTAATTTGGTTTTTAAAGCCTAAAGGACAGCATGAAAATTCTGAAATCTCCTTTGGATGTATGTCACATATACGGTAGTTTTAAACATCACATTTAAATGTTTACCATAACTATTTTTGTGACTAATTTAAGGAATAAATTAACCATGATTATGAGCTATTAGAACCCTATGTTTTGACATATAAAATATCATATATAAGCTCTTAACACATCCTATAAATTCTAAATTTAAATTGTGTATTTTGACATGTTGAATGGAAAACTTGTGTAGTTTATGTTAAAATTACATGTAGTATAGCCCTAAATTAATACCTAGATTATTTTACATGTATTAGGCTTGATTTTAATATTAAAAACCTATTTAACTACTATTTTTTTGTCATAAATTTTAGGTAAACTAGATTCAGTTTTTGTGACAACGAAATGTACGAATTTAGCCTAGAAGGCTTAGTTTCATTGTAGAATTGGACCCAAGAGTTACGTAGATTATTACCATCATTCTAACCTTGTAAATAACCTTAAAATTATATTTAAAACACATATAATATTCTATCTTTTTTTATATATTAGGTTGATATAAGTATTGACTTAGGAACGGGTCTATTACGACCTAGAAAAACAATTTTTGGACATAGTAAAGTTGTGGCATTTAATTTTTAGGTAAATATGTCTTAAATAATATTTTATAAAATATTAGATTCTGATTTTTAAAATGTTATTATTATATTTTATAATTTTATTTTAAGTTTAGATTATAGGTTTTGCTATTTACGTTAGTTGGGTCATGAATAGGAAAATGATAATATGTACAACCAAAGCCTCACCAAAGTTTCAATTAGAATTATAGGTCGTTATAATGTATAGGTTTATTTGATTATGATTTTGGGTATTAATTATAAGTCTAATAGTCATGATATGAAATTAGTCTATAGAAGACCTTAGAAATAGTCCTAAGTCATACCGATGTTAGAAAAACCTGTTATGCGAACATGTAGTATCTATTTATAAGGATAAATCTAAGGGACATATAAAACTTGGCTTATATGAATATTTAGAGTATATCTTAATTTTTAAGTTACAAGGTTAAGTGACTTATAAATGATTCTAATTTTTTCAATTTTAAATTCATAGTTAATAACTAGTTTCCTTTGTTAAATGTGACTGTCTAAAGTCATGTTTTATATGTAATGAATAATAATATGTTATGTGTAAATGATAACTTTAGATTATTAGTAAAATTCTTAATATTTAGTATAGGCACCCCCGGGATACTTTGACTTCTGGCCAGGGATCCGGATCACAGCTCTTTCTTCTCGGGGATCCAAGCAAGTATATCTTGCCTAGTTATTTTTACTGTATTAAACTTTGATGATATTATCATGTATCTTCGTTATACTTGCAGTTTAATGTGTAGTCAACGAAGACGTCGATGTGAGTTGAGTTGACTTAGTTACTAGTGGACCCACTTAAAATTGTGGAACTATTGTTATAGTTCCTAGACCTTGTCACGCATCATTACATGACACTATGAGTAAGCATGAGTTCATATTGGGCACGTGTTTACGCAGTCGACTAGCTATCAATGCTTAGAGCACGCATGACGGTAAAATGCATAGTATTAGATAGTTCTAGTATAGGTTTGACTTGGAATATATTTACAAGATGTTCAGGTTGTAGACACGACATGTGCATTGGCATTGGGCGGGGAGGATCATTAGTAGGCATATGGGACAACCAAATTGCTCTGCGATAGTCTTCGGATGAAACTATGGAGTCTTGATTACATGTTTCTAGTGGCTCGATAACGTGATATGCATTATCGTTGGATTATATATGATGTCGGTATATCAGACGATGGTTGCTAGCCACGAGCTATATCGATTGATGATATATGTTAGCTAGAGGTTATGCCAGAGATTACTATTCAGCTTGTCCTACCATACGTAACAAGGTTATCATCAAGTGCATTCACATAGATGGTTAGTTCACATTTATGTTTATATAGTATTTACTTTATGACATATAATTTATATCTTGTTACGTCTCTCCGAGGACCTGGTTCCCTGCCAGATTGCAGAGTTTGTTGATATGATGACTTGCTAGAGCTTATGATGGACAATGTCAGATATTCATGTATATTGTAGCTAGATGTTTATCTTTCATTGTTCATCTATTATCCTTCTATTGCGTGTTACCTGCTGTTGTAGTCTAGTTTTGCAAGCTCGCTCTTCTTCGAGCTTGATCGGACGTATATCTTAGGGCGGCCGACTATAGTATACGACGTTCATTCTTGCTCTATTTACTTATATATAGATTGAGACTAGTTGAGATATCATATGCGCTTAGTCAATTTTTACAGCATAGTACATCTGGGTATCTCTCCATTAAATTAGAGAACGTATTTCAGATCGTATTAGATGACATCGTCTCGTCCAAGTTCCTAGGTATTTTAGAACTGGAACGTGACATAAATACGGGAATCTGATTACGAATTTTTGAAATATTCACTTTTCGGGTCAAGACAGTTACACCTATTGAAGTTTGAGTCAATCATTCTCCTTATTTTGGCGAATTGCTAGAGGAAGAAATTGGTCGAGAAATTCCTTTTTTGTATATCCTACGTGATTTTGATCTCTCGGTTGTTTCCACCGTAAGTATCCTCTTTATTTTGCCACCAATCATATGCATTCTCATGCTATTGGAGTGATGCATACGCCACCCATTTTGATCCTTGGATTTTAAGATCATGAACAAATCATCTAATTCGTCTATCCTCTCCAACGCCTTAGTTGGGTCCTCTATTCCATTGAAAGATGATGGGTTCATCTTCTTGAATTATGTATCTCGGAATGCAAAACTATTGTTTACCATTGGTTGTCCTGGACAGGGCAACGAAAGCCCCAACACCACAACCGTATGTTGACTCAGTTGCTGGACTGCACCAGATGAACCAATTAGTCTTCACCAGTACGGAGGACCCTGTAGCAGTAGTAGGCTTGTTAGTACCGACTACCTGTTTGACGGCATCATAGTTATACATAGAGAACTTGATGATAATGGCCATTCAGTTGATAGATAATGCACATCATTGGTCGGAGGGAAATGAACGACGCTTTGGGACCAATTTGACCTGTGAGGACTTTTCCAAACCCTTAAATGACAAGTTCTTCAAGCCAACCCATAGAGTGATTAATGATAAGTTCGTTCACCTCATGCTGGAAAACATGACTGTGGATGAGTATAATGTTGAATTTTGCCAACTTAGTTGTTTTACTCCTATGATTCAGACAATGAGGAGTAGAAAGAAAGGTTCATATCGGAATTTGAGTTTTGAGGTCCTAATTTAACAGGTTATATGAATCCTACTTTACACTCTTCAATTCTAACAACAATTAAATGTCAAGAGTCCATCCAACGATAAGAGATACCGACGTAGAAGCGTCCATTTGTAGTAGTAGAACCAACATCTCCAGTCCAAACACAATATATCACTAGAGCATAGAGGCAACCAACATAATGCCCATAAGTGACAGGAGTAGCGTGAGATAACACTGGTGATTTAAAGGCCAGCCCCAACAGTATTGAGACTAGAGCATAGAGGCAACCAAATCACACAGTACTAACAATCCTGACAATAATCTAGAGCATAGAGGCATTGACAAGCATTCCCTGTGATACTTGAGGCGATGGAGACCTCAGGAGAGGTTATCACAGGTATTAACATTGTTGCATCATTACCCACAATAGCATTATTCGACTCAAATATGTTGCATCATTTGTATCATCTAGTTTCATAGCTAATCATAGAGTAGCTATGACACCCTATCTAAACATGAGTATTCTTACATGGGATGGTATAATGCTTATTGGCGACACTTATATGGATGGTTATATGATTGTTTGTGGTAAAGATGCGCTGGCTTGATTTTTGGTGCTTCCGATGTAGATCTTTGACATTATTCTTAGGATGGACTGGCTAGTTGAGATAGTATCATGAGATACTTAATTGCTGATGAGGGAGCGTCATCTTTAGATCACCAAATCATCCATAATTCGAATTCATTTGAGGATCATGAGAATGGGCGTTTAGCTATTTTGTGAAGCACGTGATTGAAAAATGGAGTTTTAGGACATTTTTTCAATAAGAGATATCGGGTCTAGCACATGATTGAGAAATTGAGTTTTCTATTAAATCGGTGCCAAAAGAGGCACCTACAGCTGTGAATGTGTATCGAGTGGTGAATAAGGAGATGAATGACATGCAACTTCAGTTAGAAGAATTGAAGAGCTAGTGATTCATTCGATCGAACGCATCACCTTAAAATAAATGTTGGAAATAAATTAAAAGTTGGGAAGGAGCCTCTATTGTAGTTCTACGAAGTGAAGGAGTCGTACCAAACTCCTTGCTCAAAAGATTTTTTTTCCATACAAGTTCCCCAACTTTAGTATATATTTTTAATATTTTTTTAAACATCATGAATTGCTAATAAGTTCATCAAATCAGTAAAAGGTAGAGTTATGAGTCCCTCTAGTTAAATAAACTAAAAAAGGTGAATATTTGGTTATATTTAACAATGTTGTTTCTTCAATGATCACTTTGCCATAAATAATTATTCTAATTTTCAATCTAACCCTCTTCCTCCATTGTCATCCTCAAAAACCTCCACCAAATTTTTTCCAACCTCTCTTCCAAACACTCTTCCTTGTCTTTTTCTATTCTCTCCCCTCTTCCTACTTCTTCTTCTTTTTTTTTTTTTAATCTCATGTTTCTCTCTTTTAAAAATACTTAATCCACCATTTTCAATAATAATAATATCTTCAAAAATATATCAAATTTGTTTGGAGTTCAATAGAACACATCAATGTGAACAATCAAATGGAAAAGCAGGCTTAATGCAAAGTCCCAAAATATCTCTAAAATATTATCCTTCCAAAATGAAGGTCTTTAATCATGGTGGCTTTTGAATAATGCCTCAACCATTACACTATAAATATTTGTATCCTCTTCTGGAGTAATTTTTGTGATTAATTTAGAGAGAGAGAGAGAGAGAGAGAGAGAGAGAGAGATTTTAGATGTTGAATATGGACAGTGACAAAATTATTAATTAATTAGCTTAATCATTGAATTAGATTAAAACAATTTAAACAGAAACAGGAACTTAATACTTTTTTTTAAATTGTTTGGATGATTTGAATTTTTTTTATGAAAAATATGCTTTAGATTTGAGACACACATATGGGAGGGAAAAAAAAAACCTTTCTCAAATTATTTTATTAGATAGCAGGTTGAGAGAGAAGGTGACATATACCTCTATATATATATATATACACCACCGCTCACTCGACAAACAAAAGAGAGAAAAAAACAAAAGAACCCAGAAATAAAATGGAAAAGAGAGAGGAAGAGGAAGAAATGCTGGAAGAGAAGGGAGTAGACCCACGTCTCCATGCCATCTCTGCTTCCATCAGAGTGGTTCCTCACTTCCCCAAGCCAGGTTATACTTCTTCTGATGATGATGAATTTTTTTTCTTTTTTTTATAATCTTTTGTGTGTGTGTTAGTTTTCAGTCTTCATATAAGTATCATCTGTGTTAGGGATTATGTTCAATGATATCACCACTCTGCTTCTCCACCCAAAGACTTTCAAGGATGCTGTTGACATCTTTGTGGAGAGGTACAGGGACATGGCCATCTCTGCAGTTGCTGGTATGTATGTGTATGTGTTTTTGGCCCCTCTTCTTCATAATTAATCCCATGCTTTGAATGCTTCCTTCCTCCTCTTTCTATGTACTGTTTGATTTTCTTGATGTGGAAAAGGCCTACAAGAAGTATCCCTATGGATATTTTCTCTTCTTTTGATGAGTAGTTTATTGGATTTTGGAAGGCTCGCAGTCCAGCTACATAGACTACTGACTGTGAATCGAGTTCATTAAGCTTGGTGTTGCCATTGACTATCTTGAAGTCATTATGTTAGTTTAGTTGGGTATTTATTACTTTTGAAATTTTACTCTACTTAGACCATCTCCAATGGTGATTTCTAAAATTGAGTTCTTATCCTACTTGGCATTGTACTTTAAGGAGATTTCTATCCTACTTGGAAGAATTTCTACATATAAATTATAGACACACAAAAATTCTCTCCAATGGTTCTCTATTTCTATCATATGTGTCACATAGTAAAATGACCAATTTAATGGTGTGGGGCCAATAATAATTGTCATGAGAGAGAGGAGAATTTCTATGAGAGTTTCTACATGTAGAAACCCTCCTAGAAATTTTTCATCCTACATCATTGCCACCTATGATAGAAATAGTGATAGAAATCACTATTGGGAGAAGTTTTTTCTAAAATGGATTTCTTCCATAGAAATAGGGAAGATAGAAACCCCCATTGGAGATGGTCTTAGAGTCTAACTTCGTAGCCCTCTTCTCATTTTTTTCCCATGTATGTGAGGGTGTTTTTGGTTGCACCCAGGGTCAGATTTATTAAGAGTCCCCTCCCAATTTTTTTTAAAATGGTCAATTACTACATAGAAAATTTCTGGCATTTTACAAATATATACTAGTTTGGCCTTTTAATCTATAAAGATTAAGTTAGCTCAAGTGGTTGTGTTTTACACTGTGTTTGGGAACATTTGTGGGGAAGGAGAGGAAAATTTGAGGGGAAGGAAAATGGAGGAGAGTAAAATGAAAGTAAAGTTAATTTTCCCTTCCTTTGTTTGGATGGACAAAAAATAGGGAAAGGAAAAGTTTAAAAATAATTTTTTATTTGTTTATGGATAGAGGTATAATTACTATTTCCTCCTTGGTATTCTCAAATGATGATTTAATATTAACTTTTTGAGAGGTGGTGGGGTAAATTCACTCAAATTCCTCTCATCTCTCTCCATTTTCCTACCACTTTTGGGAGGAAAATTTTTTGGTGGGACCCACCTACTTTTTTCTCTCAAATTTTCCTCCCCATTTTCTCTCCTCCTTTCCAAACACCATCATTTAAAATTTTTCTTTCACTTTCCTCTCAACTTTTTCCTTCCTCCCATTTTTCACCCTTCCCAAACAGTACCTTAAGCATTCAAAGGAGAGGCAAGGGTTCAAGACTTATGTTTGCTGAATATTTAAATATTTTTAAGTATTTCTAAAATTTTGAAAATATTGACTTTTTTTTTTTTTCTGCTCATTTTTGTTTGAATTTTTTAATATATTTTTTTGCTACTAAAGTTTAATTAATATGACAATTTTAAGAATTTTTATATGCAGTAACACGAGCTTGGAGTGAAGTGGAAAAAAAAGGGTGACTTCACTTAAGTTCACACTTTTGTGAAGTTTTGAGAATTTATTGTTTGCCTCCATAGAAAGTGATATTTTTATCATTATTTTATATATGGTTGGTAGTACCTAAATGGGAACTCATGTGTTTTCTAAATTTATGTTGTTTGGTTAACGACGGTGAACTCAGTTCTAAAGTGGATCCATGTGATTTGTCAGTCAAACTGCGGGGACCACAGCTGTTAGTTTCATTAATTTACCAAAAAACCAAATATCACAAATTTTTGGAGGGACCCATGTACGTTTCCTTCCAAATCCTTCAATTTCCCTCAACTAAACCATCCTGAAGTGTGAATTTGTATACTTGTCAGTCAAAAGTGAAAGCAATAAAAAAGTTATTACAATACCATTTTTCATAACTAACCAAACAACAAAAGTGATAGAGTGCAACAAAGAAGTGCGCTGCTTGCAACCAAACAAAGGTGATAAGGCTCTTTGGTTCGCGGAGTGGACATGAAATTGATTCTCTGTTGTTTCCTTTCCTTTGAAAAATTGCAATTCTAATCAATTTTCTTTTCAGTATTTGGAAAAGCCGAGGAAATTGGAAGGAAAAGTAAATCCTTAGAGGAAAAAAATGAATCCTTGGGTGGGTGGAGGTGTTGGGCACGTGCGGAAGCGTTTGCCAACCCACCTGATCAAAACCAACCCTCCCGTCTAACGGACACTAAGCACAAGATGAAGACAAGTATATGGCGGTGACGTACGTCACCTGGACAAATCCCAACTTTTAATAACTCAGATAAAATTACAAGATTGACAGAACTCACGTTGAACCCTTTGCCCTAATAGGTTCAACCCCCTCACCACTCTCAAGAAGAAAAATATAAGATTACAATTGAGACCACTCACCAACCCGTAGTAATCTTCTTAACCGAAGTTGACTCCTCGATTAGATCTTCTTCTTCCTTCTGTCACGGATGACGAAATCCTAAGAGCAAAGTACAGACTTTCTCTTAGATTTTCTTGTAGATGAGCACCCCGAATCTTCATTTTGTGCCTCCACCCTCACCTCATATAAATAAAATGAGAAACCTAATTTTAGGGTTAGAAAATCCAAAAAGTAGTCCACCATCAGATCTGACCGTCCACCATCATATGATTTAAATATGGTCCAATTAAATATTTGATACAAATTTGTAAATCTAATTAAAACATATATTTAATGTAGATTTTTAAATCATATCAAATTAAATCTTTTACCATATTTGGGCTCTAAAATTTGCTCTTAACAAATCTAGATTGGACTCCAACAATCTCCCCCTCCAGTCTGATGATATGGTGTTGACCCCACGTCTCCTCAACTGGACTCCATGTATGTCGTCCCGCGACAGAGTTCCTGCTCCCTCATGCCACTGATCTCCGATCCCCCGAGCTGCTTTGCATATTCCTTTGTCTCCAGCTCCTCGACCGTCACGTCGACGCTAGCTGCCACGCTAGCACCTCATGCACCACTGGGATCTTGCCGATATCAATGACACGACCAAGACCGAAGTCCTTGACGACCAGCCTTACTGTAAGTCTCGGCTGCCTGTCCCCGACTTCCGTCTTCCACTGGAAAGTGTGAACGTTCGGACGAGCTTCTTCATCCTTGGCTGGCCCAACCAAGCGGACGGTGCGGTTCTCACGAGATTCGAACTTCTGAACCTGGTCACCTTCGTGTCTGAACTTGAAGCACCCCATACACATGCGTCCTCGAGCAGAACATCACGTACTGTGCATGCTGTCGATGACCCACAACTCCCCCTGAACTATGTGAATGATGATGCTCCCGTCTCAGATTAAGTTTGCTGCAAACCATGATCTTCTCCCTGACTTCGAACTGCTGAAACAGATGTCGTTCCATGTAGCTTTGACAAATCACATATCGCCAAAACTGGATCTGTAGAGCAACCTCCACCGGAGACCGACCAGCTGTCATGGGACCGACAAACCGACCCAAAATATTTGACTTATCACCATCCGTCGCTTTGTCTCGATGAACCGAATTCTCCGTAACCCTCAAAACTTTTTGAGGCCCCTCCTCAACAAATTTTCGACGATCCACCTCCTGTCGAATACCCCTCGAGCCTTCATCCGGTGTTTGTGGTCTGCATGTACAGCTCAGCGGCTTGAGTTTGTACATGCCACAACACAAATCTCCCCGAGCCAGCTATTGGGAACCCTTCGCAAGCATTCAATCTTTATCCCTAAACAGACTGCGACAGCCATCATCTGCCAGCCTTCCTACCGAAACCAAGTTTTAGCGCAAATTCGATACATGTCGCACACCCCTGAGGACGAGCTTCTCACCAAACTCCGCCGTCAAGTGCACATCACCGATGCCTATAACTGCAGCTGTCCCCTTTTCGCCCATCTTCACACGTCCAAACCTGTCACCGCAGTATGACGTGAAGATCCTTCTATGTGGAGTGGCATGATACGGCGTCCCCGTATCCATGACCCAGTCGTCATCATGACACATGCCACAAGGTTCCTCTGCGTCGGTCGCTGCGATGATATCTCCAAACGTTGTGAGATCCTCTTGATCGTCCTTGCCTTTGGCCTTCTAAGCTTTGAGCTTCATGCAGTTCCTCTTGATATGATCCATTTCGTCACAGTGATAGCAGCCTTCCTTGCGGTCCACAATCGTATGATCCCGAGAACTCCCTCCTGTCTTTGCCTGTGACTTGGGTCTTCCCTTCCAGTAGGAAGCCACCAGAGCGGACTCCTGCGACGATTCCACTTGCTTGCGCCGGACCTCCTCATCCGACAAGCTACTTTTGACTTCCTCCATCGTGACAACTCCATCAGGCGCAAAGTTGTCCACCGACACCACCGACGTCTTCCAGCTTTCCGGCAGAAAACTCAAGAGCAGTAGGGCCTGAAACTCTTCATCAATCACCATCTTCATCGCAGACCGCTGATTGATGATACCATGAACCTCGTTCAGATGTTGTGTCACTAGGGCACCCTCCGTGTACTTCGTGTTGACGAGTTGGCGAATAAGAAACGCCTTGTTGTCAGCTGTCTTCCTTTCGTACAGCGAATGCAGCTTCTCCGACAATGCTTTTGCCTAACTCTTCATGGACACGTGATGAAACACCGAATTATCCAACCATTGGCGGTTGAATCCAACGGCCTTCCGATCCAATCGTTTTCAGTCTTCAACAGCTTTGTCCATTGGCTTTGTGCTGTCGCCCTCCAATGGACCATACAAGTCCTTACACCAGAGTAGATCTTCCATCCTTGGCTTCCAAATCGTCCAGTTTTTCCTGTAAGGGTGATCATACGAGTGTTCACCTGCTCCGTAGACATGGTTGTCAGAAGACAGAACCTCCAAAGCTTTGATACCAATTGTTGGACGTGTGCGAAAGCGTTTACCAACCCTCGTCTAATTGACACCAAACACAAGATGAAGACAAGTATATGGTAGTGACATACGTCTCCTGGACAAATTCCAACTTTTAATAACTCAGATGAAATTACAAGATTGACAGAACTCACGTTGAACCTTTTGCCCTAATATGTTCAACCCCCTCACCATTCTCAAGAAAAAAAACAGAAGATTACAATTGAAATCACTCACCAACCCGTAGCAATCTCCTTAACCGAAGTTGACAACTCCTCAATTAGATCTTCTTCTTCCTTCTGTCTTGGCTGACGAAGTCCTAAGAGCAAAGTACAGACTTTCTCGTAGATTTTCTTGTGGACGAGCACCCCGAATCTCCACTTTGTACCTTCCCTTTGTGCCTCCACCCTCACCTCATATAAATAAAATGAGAAACCTAATTTTAGGGTTATAAACCCTAAAAGTAGTCCACCATCAGATCTGGCCGTCAACCAACAACCAACAGTGTAGATTATATCCCATCACCAATTATTGACGTCCAAATATGGTCAAATTAAATATTTGATACAAATTTGTAAATCTAATTATATCATATATTTAATGTAGATTTTCAAATCATATCAAATTAAATCTTTTACCATATTTGGGCTCCAAAATTTGCTCTTACCAAATCCTGACTGGACTCCAACATAAGGGAACCATCCCTCCCCTATTTTCCTTCCTATTGGGAATCAATTTTATTTCCTACTCATTTACTTTGGCATCCAAACACAGGAAAGGAAAGGCTTTCCTTTCCCAACTCCCTGATTCCTTGAACCAAACATGGCCTAAATCCGAAACTTGTTATAGTCTAAGTTGGTTAAGATATCAATCCGTCATCCGGGAGACCTATGTTCAAGTTGAGACTATGATCAGGACCCGAACCTAACTCAACTGACCCGGATCTGGACCTAACCCAACCTAAACCTGACGCTGAGTACAATTCTATCCCCATTGGAGATAAAAATAGTAACCTGGTTTGGAGGGAGTAAGTTTTCCACATTTTGTGGTAAAATTGTTTCCCGGAAATTAAACTATGCCACATAGTAATTTATATAAAATGAAATGAGAACATCAATTAACTTCCCATCCTTACCTTTACAGGAACTTAAAAAAAGTTACCTTGTACTGGAGGGACTGTAACTCTCTAAACGTCTTTTTGGTTGCATATAGGCTAAGTTACGTGGATATGAATATGACACGGACACAACATTGATTTTGGTATGTCCTTGTGTACTTTAGAGTGTCTGCATCATATTGAATATGTATCAAACATGATGCTAGTTGGGATAAGGCGCCAATTTTTGGAGTGTCTGCTTCCTAGTCAGCAAGTATTCTTGCTGCTAGAATATGCAGCAGTTGAGGTATTTCTGTAGTTAAAAGTAGTCGAGGAATTGCCTTTGTTTTATAGTAAAGAGAATAATTGACGAATTGTCATTGTTGGATTCTCATAGTTTAGTCCGAAACAACAATAGAAAAAGTGATATCTAGTGTTGTACCTTTGTTGCAGTTGTTTGGACTGCAATACTGAAGCAAACTTTTCCCCTTCTCTGTTACATGTTAATCATAGTAACAAAATAATCCAAAACTTATTTTGGGACGTTTTAGCAATTTGGAGGTGCTAAAGTATGTTCTGACTTTTATATTGAAGTTGTATTCTTAATCAAAGTACAGTTTAGTAGGTGCATGCATTTAGTATTTGTTATATTCTGAACGATTGAAATAGCTGGTTTTTAGTGAACAAATTAGTAATTTATTAATTGTGGTCATAGGTATTGAAGCTAGAGGATTTATATTTGGCCCATCAATTGCCTTAGCTATCGGTGCAAAGTTTGTACCATTGCGCAAGCCAAAGAAATTACCAGGTATCAATTGTGCGTCAATTTCTTTCGAAGGTAAATTAGTTGTAGTGATTGAAACTAGAACAAAATCCTGTTTTATTGTAAGTGTCAGTACTAAATATTCTTGGAGATAAGTTTCATTACTTTACATCATTTCACACCTCCTCGATTGAATAATATATCCACATTTGTCGAGTTTTATTGTTTGCTTCGAGAAAATTCTCAACAAACGGTACCTCATTTTAGGCATTTGTTGAATTCTGGACTAATCATACCATGTTAAGTGACAGTGTGCTTTACTTCAAACTGTTTTATGGACTGATCACACCTCATTGAGCGACATTGTGCTTAACCATTTTCTGGACTAATGGTTCCTAATTGAGCAACAGTGTGCTTAACTTGGAATTATCGAAGCATACATCTACAGCTATCACATCCTTTTATGCTATCTATGTTACACTAATAAGAACATGGATACAGATATGATACTGGATGCGGACATTGCACTAATACAAACACAGATACAGACATGATAGTGGATATGGACATTTTCATAGGTACCATAGTGGTCACCAATGTTGCATGAATACAAACATGGATACATGTAGGGACATAATGCAGATAAGTACACCATTTTCCCATGTCCACACAACAAAGATGCTTATAGCAAGTGTGTTTTCTGTTTATCTATATCTAATAATGCAGTTAGTCTTACTTTACACTGAAAGTGCAATTTCTGGACTACTGCTACCTCATTGAGTGGCAGTGTGCTAAAGTTGGAATTATGAAGATATACAGTTTACTTGTATAGTTATCACATCTCTTTTGCTTTAAGAAACACTGTCACGTGTTTTCTTTTAATTATGATACTTAATCTTTTTCCCACCATTATGATGGAACACATTGCAGATAGAGACAGTTACATATCGTAATTTGTCCATGGAAGGGCTTAATTTGCTTCGATATGAGAGCCGAAACATCACTAGATACTGTAGAGTTTTTAAGTGATTTATTATTATTGGAATAAAGACTACATATATATATATATGAGAGGCTAACCTCCTCTCCTATCATTCTAGGCAATGTGGGACTAAAGCCCAATAACACTTAACACATATATCAACACTCCCCCTCAAGATGGACGAAAGATATTCACTAAACCCATCTTTGTCACATCCTCTCATCATGCTGATAGAACTAAGCCCCTTTGTCAGTCCGTCTGCTACCTGATCTTTGGTTGGAACATAGCCCAGTTCTAGTACTCCTTTCTCCAGCTTTTCTTTGATGAAGAATCTGTCAATCTCGATATGCTTGGTCCTGTCATGCTGCACTGGATTGTTGGCAATACTAATAGCTGACTGGTTGTCACACCATAGCTTCATCTTGGCTCCCTGGTCCAGCTTTAGCTCCGTCAGAATATTCTTCAACCACAATAGTTCTGTGACTCCCACGACCATAGCTCTATACTCTGCTTCAGCTGTTGATCTGGCCACTACTGACTGCTTCTTACTCCTCGAAGAGACCAAGTTGCCTCCTACAAATATGCAGTAGCCCGATGTGGATCTCCTGTCGTCAGCACAACTAGCCCAATCAGAATCACAATAGCCCTCGATGCTTACATGATTATTTCTTCTAAAGATCAGTCCCTTTCCGGGGGCTCCCTTCAAGTACCTCAGAATCTGGTATACTGCGTCCATATGACCCTTCCGGGGGTCATGCATGTAGCGGCTCACTATACTGACCGCAAAGCTGATATCAGGTCGAGTGTGGCTCAAGTAGATCAACTTGCCCACTAATCTCTGATATCTATCCCGGTCAACTGGTTCTCCAGCTTCAGCATCCAGTTTGAACTTCTGGTCTATCGGTGTCGTAGCTGGTTTGCATCCCATCATCCCCGTTTCCGTAAGCAGGTCCAGTGCGTACTTCCTTTGAGAAAGAACGATTCCCTCATTATCTCGAGCAATCTCAATCCCAAGGAAGTATCGAAGAGGGCCAAGATCCTTCACCTCAAACTCCTTGCCAAGCTTTCCTTTGAGTTGGGTGATCTCCTGCTCATCATCGCCTGTGATAATCATATCATCTACATATACCGCAAGCATGGTGATGTGGCCTCCACTTCGTCTGAAGAAGACAGTGTGATCAGCATTGATCTGCTGATATCCCATCCCTATCATTGTTCTCCTGAACCTGTCAAACCATGCTCGAGGAGACTGCTTCAGTCCATAGAGGGACTTCTTCAGTCTGCAGACCTTATCTTCTGTCTGTTTGGTGCCGAATCCTTGTGGTATCTCCATGTACACCTCCTCCACTAGATCCCCATGAAGAAATGTCTTCTTCACATCCAGTTGGTGTAGCTTCCACCCTCCATTGGCTGCCAGGGAGATCAAGGTCCTGACAGTGCTCATCTTCGCCACTGGTGCAAAGGCCTCGTCATAGTCGATGCCGTACGTCTGACTGTATCCTTTTGCCACCAGTCGAGCTTTATAGCGCTCAACCTGTCCATCTGGGTTCTGCTTCACAGTAAAAATCTATTTGCATCCGACTGCTCTTTTCCCTTCTGGCAGTCTCATCAGCTCCCAAGTGTGGTTCTTCTCAAGAGCTCCCAACTCCTCATGCATTGCCGCTTTCCACTTTGGATCGTTCTTGCCAACCTGCCAATTGTTAGGTACAGTAATACTATCCAAAGATGCTATAAATGCTCCATGAGAAGAAGAGATATGATCATAAGAAACAAACTTAGCAAGGTCCCAACCATATCTGTTCGGAGGATTTCCCGCATTACTGCGAGTAGTCCTTCGTGTAGGTAGTGGTATGGGAGAAGTAGGAGGGATGATATCACCTGAGGAGGGTGGTGGTGTAGATGAGGAGGATGGTGGTATCTCAGGAGTTGGGACAGACGCATGCAAGGGACTTAGCACTGGCACTGTAGGTACTGGTCCTGCAGTTTGCTTCTCTCTCCTGCTGTAGGTAAGTAACTCCTCCAGAGCCGTAGGCCTGATACTTCTTATCTCCTCCCCCTGTTCTGCTTCACCTTCATGTTTCTCCTCAACCGTGCCTCTATGCCATACTTCTAGATCGGTTACCACCAAGTTCTCCATCTCCCCCTCTCGCCTTATACTGGTAGTATTAGGCGTGTGGTGCGACGTTCCCTCCTGGCGGTAATATGGCTCATGCTCTCGGAAGTGGACATCCATACTAACGAACTTCTTCTTCTCTACTGGACTCCAGCACACATATCCCTTCTGAGTCGCTGAGTAGCCCACGAAGATGCATTTGACTGCTCTGGGGTCAAGTTTTCCAACTGATGGTCTGTTGTCTTTCACAAAGCACACACACCCGAACACCTTTAGTGGAAGTATCCCACTATTATTGCCTTGTAATACTTCGCATGGGAACTTCCATCCCAGGACTTTTAAAGGCATCCTGTTGATAAGTTGAGCTGCTGTCAATACTGCATGTCCCCATAGATTTTGTGGGACATTTATGTCGATCATCATACTTCTTGCGGTCTCTAGAAGGTGTCGGTTCTTCCTTTCTGCTACTCCATTTTGTGCTGGTGTGTATGCACAACTCGTCTGGTGCTGTATTCCGTGTGCTGACAGGTACTCTGCAAGTGTCCTGTTGGTGTACTCCGTTCCATTGTCAGACCTCAGTACCTTCACTACTGCATTGTACTGAGTTTGGACATGTTTATGAAAGTCCCGAAAGCAAGCAAATACTTCACTCTTATTTTTCATTAAATACAACCAGGAGACACGAGATGCACAATCAATAAAGGAGACAAAGTACTTATATCCATTCATAGTGTTAGTAGCACATGGACCCCAAACATCAGAATATACTACCTCAAAAACAAGAGAACTCTTATGACCAGTACCAACATATGAGCTTCTAGTAAGCTTTCCTAACTCGCATGTATCATATACTAATTTCTGTTTATTTGATTTTGCATACATCTCTGGATACAACTTACTTAGAGTATCAAAAGAAGAATGTCCCATCCTCCTATGATGAAGTATCAAAGTATCTTCAGTCCTCTGCTGCAGCTTTCCCATTCCAGTCTTCTCTGCCATAGATATCAATGCTGAGTCCAGTCCTTCCCGATCTAGGTACCACAATCCCTCATGCCAGGTGCCAGTCCCAAGTCTTCGTCCCGTCCCTTTCTCCTGGAAGATCACCTTAGGAATATCAAAAGAAACAATGCATTTTAGTTGGAGAATTATAGAACTAATAGACAAGAGACTGACTGGAAATGATGGAGTATGTAACACATTGGATATTCTTACTGAACCTGTACAATTAACAGTACTCTTACCGACCACTGGTTGGAAAGTGCCATCTGCAGTCTGAATGGTGTCTGCTGGTGCTAGGTGAGTGTATTAAGAAAACTCACTAGCGTTCCCGGTCATATGTCGAGATGCTCCTGAGTCGATAATCCAGTCTGACGTTTTAAGGGAGGACATAGATGCAAGAGCGAGTGACTCGTCAGTACCTTCTGATGGGTGAGCATACATAGCGGCCTTGCCTCCGAAGAATGGGGTGGATGTCTCCTCTACTCCGCTCCTCCTGTCTCCTTCGGTCGACGCTCTCTGCTTTCTCTCCAGCAGGTCCAACAGTGCCTGATCCTCCTTAGTAAAGGTGCCACCAGCTCCAACATTCCCTTCTGCCACCAGCAAGTTTGCCCGATAGCCTCGTCGGCTTCCTCGACCACGTCCACGTCCAATATATCCTCGTCCACCACCTGAGTCTCCCTCCTTAGGTGGTTTGGTACAAGCATATCGATGATGGCCCATCTCCTCGCAGTTGTAGCACTGCCGATTGTGTTGCCAGAGCTCTCCCTTGGATCCTGTGTCGCCCGAGCTAGCAGCTGCTAGTGCTGACTTTGCTTCGGGGGGACCACCTGTCCCTGTCTGTAGTCTGATCCGCGTCTCCTCCTGAATCATGGCTGAGATAGCCTCCTCAAGACTAGGGATCTCTGGTTGGGCGAGGAGTAAGGCTGTCCTCTGTGCAAATGCGGCAGTCAGCCCTTTGAGGAATTTCATCGTCCTCTCCTGCAGACACACATGTCTCTCCTTACACTTCGGGTCCCCACAGCTTGTCCGTTTCGAGGAGTGATCATAATCCAGCCAGAGACGCTCCAACTCCGTAGCGTACTCCTGTACCGTCTTCTCCCCTTGTACGGTGTCATCGATCTCCCCTTTTATCTGGAAGATCCGTAGGTTGTTTCCCACGCCATCATAGGTTCTCCTCAACTTCTCCCATACGTCTTTCACCATCTCAATGCCATCTACTGTGGAAGTAATAGACTGGACTAAGGAATTGAGAAGCCAGAAGTAAATCACCATATGAGTGGATTTCCACTCGTCGCGTCCTGTCGAGCCCTCTTCCGGCTCTGTCTTCTCGTCCGTCAAGAATCCCTCCAGGTTCTTTCCTGCAAGGGTTCTTCTCACCCGCCGTGACCAATTCAGATAGGTGGCTGGTCCATCCAACTTCAGATCGATGGAGGGTAGTTCCAACTTTGGCGGCACTCATGTCGTGCTATCACCAGCCGACACCTTTATCAACTTCATCAACGTCGCCACATCGTCAGCATCCAGCTTCTTGAGGATCACCTCCATCGATGCTTATTCTCGATCACGTCACACTTGCTCCACGACTTACGCTTGTCCTCGTCGTTCTCTCCTAAATCCGAATATGTCTGGTTTCATCGGATCTAGGCATCATTGGCATCTCCTTGAGAATCTCATATGAGATAAATCTTCAAGAACGATTTTAGGCTTCCCTACATTGTAGGTGCCACAGATGAAATAAATCTCAAGTTTAGGCTTACCTACACCGTAGGTGCCACAGATGAGATAAATCTCAAGTTTAGGCTTACCTACACAGTAGGAGCCCTAAAAGTGGTGTGCACGGAGGCACCTATGGCAGCAGCAGCGGCTCAGCGGCGGCTGTAGTGGCAGCGGAAGCGGCGCATCAGTGGCATCGGCTCAGCAGTGGCTACAGCGGCAGCGGGAGCAGCGGCGCAGTAGCTGCAGCGGCAGCGGCGGCGTGGGGGCGTGGGGGGGGGGGAAGGGAGGGCGAGGTTAGGGGTAGGGTTTGTGTAGTGCCCCGTCCCGCTCAGTTAATCGGAGGAATCAAAACGCCGACGGCGTTCGGACTTAGCCTTGCAACGGCTTGCTCGGAGGCATCGCACAGGTGGGGTAGTTTCGGTGAACTCGCCTCATCTTTGCCTTCACATAATAAATCGCATGTTTTCAACTTGCACAAATAGGCTTAATAATAAAAGAGACGAATCCACATAACTAAAGGGAGTAATTCCGACGGGTCGAATTGAGATAGAATATGGAATGGTCCAACGGTCGGTTTAGAGTTGGTGCACGGCGTGCTTTGAAAATGACACTCGGTCCTTCGTCCCGTGGCTTGGGAGAAGAAAAGTTGGTATTCAACACAAAGCTCAGAGTTAGCCTAAGTCTTAGGCGTCGTCCGCATAAATGCTTCATAAAGCATGAACGGTCCCATCGTCCAAAGGCTTAGCATAGCCCTGACCGCCCCATGAGTTAAGTTGTGTCTGACGGCTGTTGGCGTGAGTCTAGGCACCCAAATGATATGGTCGTTCAAAGTTAAACGCATGTGCGGCACGTCTCCGCAATGCGAGGCTTGACGCAGCCATTGCTCGTCGATTCGTTGTACGTTAAGTTAGGCCAGTTATGTAAAAAGGCTATCGGAGTGGTAGCAAGCACGGTCCTACGAGTTCTACGGTTGGGTATAACCACATAATCTTACGGTCTCAAGGTCCGTCATATAAAGTATGACTTGGACGATAGCGTCGCGTAGAACGTAAGTCGGTTTGAGGCACGATGCACGGACTTAGCGTTAAGACATGAACCACGGTTGATTTAATGAGTTTTGGAGGAAGGACTATCGAATAGGCATTCATGAGTTGAATGAAAGGATATGGTAACATGGAAAGAATGCTCGCGACCGTGGGTCGTCGAGGGGTCTCAAATGATAGAAGTCTTGAATGTGGAACTCAAAAGATAGTAAAACAATGAAAATAAAGACAATCAAACGGTCCTGAAATGAGGAAGTGGGTCGAGTCTGCATGGTCATTGGACAACTTGTGTACCGGTGCACAAGGATTTGATTTTGTTCCTCAGACGGTACCTGTGGCCACGGGGGACTGGTCTGGCCTAGGAGGAGCACGTGCCTACGGGACCCTTGGATGGTGTGCGACCTGACCCAAGGGGTGCGCCGTAGAGTGGATATTAGGGAAAATTCGGCGAGATCGTGCCCGTTTGACGAACGTACCCTCATATCCATTGAGGGTCCAAGATAGCTTCTCGTGCTAGTGACCAAGTTCATATTGATGAGTCAGCACGGGCGGCAATCCGCGAGTGTGCCTTTGGATTGAGTCGAGTCTTGAGTGCACTATATCAAGGAGTCAAGTCGAAGGTGTGTGTACAAGTTAGAACACAAGGAATGTTTGGGCCTAAGATTTGGCATCAACATAGGCGTCGTGCTTCGACAAGAGTTGCGGCGTCGAGTCTTAAGATGTTGGCATAGAGTTGCACAAGTTGTATTGAGTCGTCTCGGGTTTAAGTCAGGAATCGCCGCAAGGCAAGATGGTTAAGTGACACTAAGTTCACAAGTCTCGATTGGATCAGTTGATGATCAAAGTAGTAAGGGCCACGGGGCGGCGATATGGTTAAGTCTCACTGAGTTACGAGGCACGGCCTCAGCAAGGGTTTGTAGCACGGTCATACGGAAATGGAGTCTCATCGCGTAGTTGCGTCTCTAATTTTAAGCCGTAAGGCAAACACGACTTGATAGGTTAACGTTGTCGGTACGAGAAGAGTCTAAAGGCAAGGTATATGTTAACGTTACGTTGCAAGCACGAAATGGTCTTGAGACGCAATATAGGCCAAGGCATCTGTCCTAAAACTAATCCTAAGGAAAGAGTAGAAAGACAATAATAAAGGGGACTATGTTGCACTAAAGTAAATAAAACGTGTTGGTTTTGTATGGGTGGGCAAGGAGCTCATTCCACCAGTACAGTTGAGTACTGACACCCACATAGTTTTCATGTGCAGGCACAGGTAGAAGCTCGTGGCGCGGAGCTCGCTTGGATGCGTCTAGGCATGGAGTTCCTTGGCGATTTGAAGCGTGCGGCCGCATGGAGTCAAGACTTATACGGGACATAATGTATGGACGTCGCCTTCCGAAGCTTCGCTGGTTCAAGCATTGTATCGAGGGATGAGAGAGAGCAGAGTGAACTTGTAATGTGAGAAAAGTGAGCTCGAGAGACTTGTAATCTTGGCCTTGCGCCCTTTGTAATCTTTGTTTCAATATCAATAAAGAACTTCTTTGAATAACTTGTGTTTTGCTTTGAAATTTCCGCTGCTATTATTCAATGTCTCTGCATGGGACTTCTGTGCGACGACCCCGTCGCAGCCGCTGAAATCGGCCGTTATGGAACCTGCCTTGCACGAGCGCCATCTAGGCTCGTGCGGCATCACGCCTTAGCGAGGATGATCGCTCCTACGGGAGCGGGGCGTGACATAATGGTATCAGAGCACGGCTTTACGTCCTTGGACTTCATGTCGAATTTCTCAGTTTTGAAAGCTCGTTCATGGAAAAAGAAGTGTGCGCTCTCTCTCAAATGTCCCTCGGCAATGTCCATACAATAAGTCTAAATATTTTTAAAAGCTCGTACAAGCGTCCAATCGAATGCATCGATAGGCCTTTGTGCCGAACGGTGTCAACTTGACTTGATAAGGAAACTCGTGCTAAAAGTTAGCAAGTCGTGTGCGTACCCAACTAGTCCTACATCGACATTAGCAAATGAGCATGCAAACTCGAATAAATGTCCGCACGGGATAGCTATGCACACGGCCTTTTGGCTAAGTTGTATAGCGTGTCGCGCACCTCAACCTTTTGGTGCAAACGAGTCGCGAGCAATATCAAGTATCGCTCGGTCGGGAACGAAGCTACACTTAGAGTGTCTATCGATAGGAACGCTATCGAGCTAACGCTTAGGCGTACACGGAAGATCGGTTTAGATTTTGAGGAATAGTGCGAACGACTTAGTGCGTCGATGCGATGTGAGCGATTACACTAAGGATCCGTCGAACGAATCTGAAGGATGTGATATCGAGTGAATGCGAAACGTGATTGTAGGCTAGATCGGATGGCTCGAATCCGAGTGGTGTATGGATTTTCTTGGAAATCATTCGAGCAAAGATTGAGGATTAGAAATAATAACGAGTACGTCGGCGAGGTGATGCGATCGCACATAGCCTTAGAACGCGTCATGCTTAGTTGGTCGTGACTTCGATGTCCCGAACGAGATGTCGTTCGGACAATTGTGAATGAGCAATGCGAGTTAGAAAACGATTCGGAACGATGAATAAAAGTGAATGTCTTGATCGAGAAAATCTAGTAAATCACATGTACGATTTCGGATTGAATCAAATGAAATGTGACTTGAGTTTTGGTCAACGATCTTGAAACTAGATTGAGGAATAGCGATCGAACTTGGTCTTGAATATCGAGAAATTGTGGTATATCCAGTTCGGACAATAGCATCAGTCGCACGACTCGAAATTGGTTGCAAAGGAAGATCGTCAGGTTACGCATATCGTCGATGGTATTTAGGCATATCAAAGATCGATATGCGATAACTCAGGGGTACTCCGACTCGGCGAATGACGATCGTGTAAATGTCATTGTTTCGATGGATGCTATACTCGGGATGTTGAAATGTGTCGAGGAAAAGATAAACTTGGCTCGAGGATTTTCTACTTGAACGAATTGACAAACGGACTATCAAACTGGGATCTTGGCTTGGTTGAAAAAAATAAAAATGTTTGGATTTGCTTCGTCGATAACCACAACGTTGACGTTCTTGTCTTATGCGAGTGCAACTCCAGCCTCGCACATGCGTCACGCCAATTAGGACGATCACTCCGCGTGAGCGCTGGTATGGTGATTCATATAGCGGGGGTGATCAAACTTGCATGGCGTGGCAATTCGTATGTTTCGACTTGTGGTTTGACGCGAAGGTGGACTTGAGAATGACTTGGTGTGCTTGATGATTGAGCTTGAGGATTGACTAGGTCCAATCCGCGTATCGAGAATGAATTAGTCTAGACTCAAACAAGAGTTATGCCCTGATGAGAATGATTATTTCCGCGGGAGCGTTGCATGGTGATTCATGAACTACCGTGGATAATCGGACTCGCGTGAGATTGGGCGCGACATATTGTCAAAGCTAGACGACCTCGTGATCGAATACATGAATTGGTTAGAATTGGTGATTTGAATGGATTCGAATACGCGCAACGAATGCATTGATGCGAATAGGTGATCGTGCTCGATGTTTAGAAATCTGAGTGACGCGAGCTTGGGTAGAAAATCCCGTACTATCGACTTTGGTTTGACCCTAGGATTGGGGTCAGTATTGGCATTATTGTTGGGGAACTATGATTCCAATCCTGACATTGACTTAGCCTCGAAAAGATGGCCTAGCGGTTAGGCGAGACGTCCTGTTTCAAGAGTTAGCAATCGAAAGATTGATCTTGAGGATTGGTATGGACAGATGGAGTGAAACAGGAATATAGGAATGCCCCTCACGAGATTCGGCTGACATGCATATATTTCAGGGACGCCTGAGTTTGTGCACGATGCGACTCGAGTGAGAATGACGAATTCTCTGTCATGCGGCTTGGTGAATGCATGTATTTTGGGGACGCCTGGAATGCGTACACGATCCAACCAAGTGATACGTTGAGTTCTAGTGAGACTTGAGGAACGGGAAAGTGTCGAGGATTTTGAGATCGTGAGTTTCGAAGAAATGTTGATGATCATTGAATTGAGACGAATTTGAATGTTGGTTGATCGGTTGGTGTGCCTTACGACTAAGTTAGCGATAAGCACGAGCGTGCCTCGGATTGAGGGAACGCATAGGTGTAGTGTGTGCGAGAGTCCTTGAATGTAGAACAAAGTTACAAGTCGATAAGTGTACTCAGTAGGTTTCGAGGACGAAACTTTTTCTGAGTGGTGTATGATGTAGTGCCCCGTCCCGCTCAGTCAATCGGAGGAATCGAAACGCCGACGGCGTTCAGACTTAGCCTTGCAACGGCTTGCTCGGAGGCATCGCACATGTGGGGTAGTTTCGGTGAACTCGCCTCATCTTTGCTTTCACATAATAAATCGCATGTTTTCAACTTGCACAAATAGGCTTAATAAAAAAAGAGACGAATCCACATAGCTAAAGGGAGTAATCCCGACGGGTCGAATTGAGATAGAATATGGAATGGTCCAACGGTCGGTTTAGAGTTGGTGCACGGCGTGCTTTGAAAATGACACTCGGTCCTTCGTCCCGTGGCTTGGGAGAAGGAAAGTTGGTATTCGACACAAAGCTCAGAGTTAGCCTAAGTCTTAGGCGTCGCTCGCATAAATGCTTCATAAAGCATGAACGGTCCCATCGTCCAAAGGCTTAGCATAGCCCTGACCGCCCCATGAGTTAAGTTGCGTCGCACGGCTATTGGCGTGAGTCTAGGCACCCAAATGATATGGTCGTTCAAAGTTAAACGCATGTGCGGCACATCTCTGCAATGCGAGGCTTGACGCAGCCATTGCTCGTCGATTCGTTGTACGTTAAGTTAGGCCAGTTATGTAAAAAGGCTATCGGAGTGGTAGCAAGCACGGTCCTACGAGTTCTACGGTTGGGTATAACCACATAGTCTTACGGTCTCAAGGCCCGTCATATAAAGTATGACTTGGGCGATAGCGTCGCGTAGAACGTAAGTCGATTTGAGGCACGATGCACGGACTTAGCGTTAAGGCATGAACCACGGTTGATTTAATGAGTTTTGGAGGAAGGACTATCGAATAGGCATTCATGAGTTGAATGGAAGGATATGGTAACATGGAAAGAATGCTCGCGACCGTGGGTCGTCGAGGGGTCTCAAATGATAGAAGTCTTGAATGTGGAACTCAAAAGATAGTAAAAAAATGAAAGTAAAGACAATCAAACGGTCCTGAAATGAGGAAGTGGGTCGAGTCTGCATGGTCATTGGACAACTTGTGTACCGGTGCACAAGGATTTGATTTTGTTCCTCAGACAGTACCCGTGGCCACGGGTGATTGGTCTGGCCTAGGAGGAACACGTGCCTACATGACCCTTGGATGGTGTGCGACCTGACCCAAGGGGTGCGCCGTAGAACGGATATTAGGGGAAATTCGGCGAGATCGCGCCTCGTTTGACGAACGTACCCTCATATCCATTGAGGGTCCAAGATAGCTTGTCGTGCTAGTAACCAAGTTCATATAGATGAGTCGACACGGGCGGCAATCCACGAGTGTGCCTTTGGATTGAGTCGAGTCTTGAGTGCACTATATCAAGGAGTCAAGTCGAAGGTGTGTGTACAAGTTAGAACACAAGGAATGTTTGGGCCTAAGATTTGGCATCAACATAGGCGTCGTGCTTCGACAAGAGTTGCGGCGTCGAGTCTTAAGATGTTGGCATAGAGTTGCACAAGTTGTATTGAGTCGTCTCGGGTTTAAGTCAGGAATCGCCGCAAGGCAAGATGGTTAAGTGACACTAAGTTCACCAGTCTCGATTGGATCAGTTGATGATCAAAGTAGTAAGGGCCACGGGGCGGCGATATGGTTAAGTCTCACTGAGTTACGAGGCACGACCTCAGCAAGGGTTTGTAGCACGGTCATACGGAAATGGAGCCTCATCGCGTAGTTGCGTCTCTAATTTTAAGCCGTAAGGCAAACACGACTTGATAGGTTAACGTTGTCGGTACGAGAAGAGTCTAAAGGCAAGGTATATGTTAACGTTGCGTTGCAAGCACGAAATGATCTTGAGACGCAATATAGGCCAAGGCGTCTGTCCTAAAACTAATCCTAAGAAAAGAGTAGAAAGACAATAATAAAGGGGACTATGTTGCACAAAAGTAAATAAAACGTGTTGGTTTTGTATGGGTGGACGAGGAGCTCATTCCACCAGTACAGTTGAGTACTGACACCCACATAGTTTTCATGTGCAGGCACAGGTAGAAGCTCGTGGCGCGGAGCTCGCTTGGATGCGTCGAGGCATGGAGTTCCTTGGCGATTTGAAGCGTGCGGCCGCATGGAGTCAAGACTTATATGAGACATAATGTATGGACGTCGCCTTCCGAAGCTTCCGCTGGTCCAAGCATTGTATCGAGAGATGAGAGGGAGCAGAGTGAACTTGTAATGTGAGAAAAGTGAGATCGAGAGACTTGTAATCTTGGCCTTGCGCCCTTTGTAATCTTTGTTTCAATATCAATAAAGAGCTTCTTTGAATAACTTGTGTTTTGCTTTGAAATTTCCGCTGCTATTATTCAATGTCTCTGCATGGGACTTCTGTGCGACGACCCTGTCGCAGCCGCTGAAATCGGCCGTTATGGAACCCGCCTTGCACGAGCGCCATCTAGGCTCGTGCGACATCACGCCTTAGCGAGGACGATCGCTCCTACGGGAGCGGGGCGTGACAGTTTGTGTGAAAAAAGTGGCTCTGACAGTATTCTAAGCAAGTTTAGGCTCTGATACCATGTAGATTTTTTAAGTGATTTATTATTATTGGAATAGAGACTACATATATATAGGAGAGGCTAGCCTCCTCTCCTATCATTCTAGGCAATGTGGGACTAAAGCCCAATAACACTTAACACATATATCAACAGATACATAGCTAGTAAAGCTCAACTTTGAGCATGTCTTGGTTACCTACGTCTATGACCAGATTTTGAAGGTTACTAAAACTACTTGCTTGTCTGTATTTTATTCACTGTCAACCGCTCAGTAATTTAGAGTTTCTGACTTTTGAATCTAAGTAAAACGCGAGCTTAAGAATAAGGACTAATTCTCAACTTGAGCCTTACTTAAAAGTCCAACCAGATGTTAATGTATCTAACAGTCGCTAGGAAAGGGATGTCTCTGTCATTGCCCCGTGCTTGACGGTGACAGCAGATGCTATAATGGGTCCAAACCCACTTTTGGCTCCGTTGCTGGTATATCGCCAATATACTTAATCAATATACTTGATAAGGGATGTCTGTACACTTTTGTTGCTGGAAAATTTGAAATAGTAGCAACATACCGTCGGCATACCAGCAACATACTGCCGGTATGCCGGTTCAAGGCAACTGAGCCTATTGGGCTGAATTGTAGACAGATTTTTGGCCTATATTAGATACTTTTCAGTTTTTTTAGGAGTCCTAGGGCTTAAGTTATCTTTTCTTATGAATAGGACTTTGTAAAAGAGAGACAAGTTTAAGTATATTATTTTGATCATCAATAAGAGTTATTTCTCTTTGATTCTCGTGTTTGAGAATTGAGATTTCAGTCCTCGTTAACTTGGACCATTGGTTTTCAGCGATCGGCGGTTCTCAGCTATGTCAGGTGACACCAAAGCCTCAATCGTGTTGCCAGGCATGGGGGAACCAACAACGGCGACGATAACCAACTACTTGACGAAGAGCAAGGGGTTTAAGGCCTCTTTGCGATGGTCTGTCTCATAGAAGTCTCTCTGTGGGAACTGACCCTACACGTCCATCGAGTTGAGCATGCGGTAGTCCATCAGAAACTATTGAGACAACCGGTTTGTGATCCAGAAACGACGTCATGAGCAAGCAACACCCGCGACCTCACGGGGGACATGTACCGACGCGAGAGCATCATCCAGAAAGACGTATTTAGATTCGTCTTAGTTTGAGAAAGGAGGAGTTAAATGATTTCTCTAGGCGAGGTCACATGATGAAGTTCCTAGCAGTGAGATGATGCCCAATCGATGAAACTATGGTGGTTGAAGCGGCGTCAACGGACTAAGGGAGAAACTATGGTGGTCGAAGCGGCGTCAACGGACTAAGGGAGGAACCATTTTCGCGGTAGTGGAGATCGATTCGACAACAACTACGCTTATCAACATGGCGGTTGTGGGGAAGGTATGTGCGGTAGAGGATATGACTCTAAATAGAATGTCAATATTTTGATATTTCATAGAGATGTCGGTATCAAGGAAGTCATGGATTGTTTATCGCAGGTGATCGGTTTTTTGATTACATGGAGATATTGACGGACAAGAAGGTAAAGTTGGTAGCGTGCTAATTGAACTCAGGAGCATCAACTTGATGGGTCAGGCTGTTGGATGAGTGTAGAATGAAATGAAAGAGACGCATCTTCTCATGGGAGAAGATGCAGAAGAAGTTGAAGCGTGCTTCTTACCCAACGACTACGAATAGCACATTTTCCATTAGTATCAGTAGTGTGCATATTGACAAAGGAATGTCAACGACTATAATGAATATACTGTAGAGTTTTTGCATCTTGCCGAATGGAATCATCTCGATAAGACCAAAGGATAACATATATCTCAGGTCATGGATTGGCTCAAGCTTGCGATTTGAGATTAGATCGGAGTCCAATCTGATAGAGGCTAGGAATAGCCTTGCAAACTGAACAAGTGTTGCAGGAGAATTGGTCATTGAGCGATAAATCGAGGGTGGCAGTCAAATCGGTGGATCGACCCAGGAACAAAGTACTGAAAGAAGCACCTAAAGAGGATAAAGCGACATATAAGATGAAGGCGACGGGAAAAACCCTATAAAGGCGACTGCCCAACCTGTCAACCTATATGCCAGATTTGTCCTGGACAAGTGTTATAATTGCGATCAATTGGACCACCGAGAAAGTATTTGGCTTACGTTGCTCGTGAATTATTTGATGACGAAGCGGACTATGACGACTTATGCAGCCCTGGCAATTCTAAGGAGGAAGACACGACCCTTGGTGTAGTATGGAAGGTCATGTTAGCAGCGATATTCGAAGTATTTGTCGTGTGACTTACCAATCAGGATATCATCAACTTTACTTTGGAAATTTTATACCCATTTATAACAATACTCCAAAGATAGATCCTCATTCGTGTCTTCCAATAATTGTTGTTAGTGCCATCAAATAGTGGTGGTTGGTTTGTAGATTGTGCTTCGCAATAGGTGGCATGGACATTAGAGAAGGTTGACATGAGATCAACTATAAGATGGAAAGTCTTTATAAGAACCATTGCTCTGGTACCAATTGAAGGCAATCCGAAAAGGGGGGTGAATATGTTTTATAACTAATTTAAGCACAATTGAATAACTGGTGAATAATTAAAAGCAAAGTGACAAGAATAAAACTCTCTATGTACCAGGTTATTCTCCGCGAGACACTCTAGTCCTGGAATTCCGTATGGCTTTAATCTACTATATGAAAAACGATTACAACACGAGCTTTGATTTGAAGATCTCGCCAACTTCTACATGCAAGATTTGATCAGAAGGCTTACCAACTTCAACCATGAGCTTTAATGCGAAGGCTTGCGACTTTAACCTCTTATAATAAGAGAATGATGATTTTCTTACGACAAGTGAAGATCTTAATTTACAACTCGAATTTATTATACCACAAGTGAGTAGGAAAAGTAAAAGCTCTTTGGTTTTTGAAAGGTTTAGTATAGATAGATTAAAATTTAAAGCTCAAGAAGAGAGTGTGAAAGAGGGGTACTTAGTCATAATTATAACACTCCAACTACAAAGAGAATTATGACCGTTACTGTACATAACGACATACGATCAATATGCCTTTCTGCATAGTTACGACTATGTTTATAGTCGTTGCATGGTGAAACTACACACAATTAAAACAAAACGGTATACCATGTTAGCCCAATGATTATATCGTGTTTTTGAATATGGCTAATCAATTGAGTTTAACATATTGACGTCACTAATATTCATGTAATTACTATCATGTTGTTGCTACTTAAACTTAGCATTGTCCTAAATGATTCTATATCATATTGCTATGCTTGTATCATATTGTTTTATTCGTCTAACATGTTCTTATAGACATGCAGTAAGCATGATCAAGCTTTGTCAAACCAGGACACATGCAATAGAGAACTATTGATGGGCCAAAGACGGCATTATACAAGAAGATTTCTCTGAACCGCCTAACGACCTATCCGGGGCCTCGCATCGGGGGTTCCGATGCCCGGTCAGCGGACAGGGGTCGAGGGGGCAGCGCCCCCCATGGGAGTTGGGGGGCGAAGCCCCCGAAAGGTATTCAGATTTCCAGATCTGTTTATCTTTGGACGACTGCCGTCAAGGAAAAAGGCGTCTTCAAGTCTGCTCAAATATTTGAAGAAAGACGTCATCAAAGGGCTCTTGGTTTTCCTATTTCATCAATGTATTTTTGCATATTTATTGAGTTTAGGAATACGATGTACACTGCATCGTACTGGCAAATAGGCTACCCAAAAAACGTTTTCAAAATAGCCTTTCATTTTGAAAACAAGCCCACGTACAAAAGCCCAAACTACTTTCTAACTGTTTGACTTTTCAAAAAGTCCAAAAACTAATTTGCAAAAACGATGACCGAACTCCAACAAAATTCGGTCCGAGTTCGGCCCGAATTCGGCCAGAGTTCGGTTAGTGAACGTTGCTTTTTGAACTTGGTCTTCCCGCAGTTACGGATCCCAACGAGATTTTCTCATAGAGTTCTGTCCGAATTCTGTCAGAATTCTGCCTTTGGAAAAACTATAAATAGAGAAGGATTTCGATCATTTCAATTCACTCATACACCAATTCACTTTCATATCTCTTCTCTATAAGCCTATTACTTCTTCCAAAGTATTCTGAGCTATTCATTTTCAAATCCCAAGCCAGTTACAATCCTCTAGTCGATTTGCCAGTGCGGTACGGTCTAGAAGTTTCAGAGCGATTGTAATCAGAGGCTTGATTGAAGATAGACACTTCACAATTGAAGTTGGTCGAGTACTTCGGATCAAAGCTCGCGTTGTAGAAGTTGCAAGAACTTCAGATGAAAATTTGTGGTGATTTTTCATAGTGGATTCAACTGGAAGCTAGAGTTCTTCCGACTGGACTAGTCCTCACAAGAGGGAAACCAGTATACATCATTGTGTTTGCGTTTGCTCTATACTCTCTACTTTTCATTTACTTGTGATATATATATTATGTGATCTTGTTACTAACTTTTTTTAAATAGGTAATTTCCGCTGCCTACTCTATTCACCCCTCTCTAGAGTATTGCGCTTTACAACTCGTTCCTACAATCGGTCCTACAATTGTTATCAGAGCCAGTACTGCAATTAGAGGTAATATATTCTGATCCCAATTGTTCCTACAATTGGTATCAGAGCGGGTTCTCTTTATATATGTATTGTTATCATACCAATTGTTCCTACAATTGGTATCAGAGCAAGTGCTCCTTCTAGAGATATTATTGCAGGTTCTCCTTATAGAGATATTATTGCTTATACCAATTGCTCCTTTAATTGGTATCCTAGCAAGGACTCTATTATTTGGCTTAACATCCTTGGAGCAGATCCTCATTACCAGAGCGGGTTATACAGATAAAGCGAGGTAATATTGTTATTATATAACTGCTGTTACATAGATCACTATATCACATATGGCAAGTATGTACTTCACAACTGAAGAGCAATCCTCAAATAGACTCCCACTATTTGATGGAACAAACTATAGTTATTGGAAGACACGGATGAGCTTCTACCTGAAGTCTCTAGATTTTGACTTATGGTCAATTGTTGTCAACGGCTACAAGAAGCCTACTATCACTTCTATTCTCACATCCTCTATAATCAACATGCCCTATTATAGTTACACGGAGGAAGAGAAGAAGTTAGCTAGTCTTGATGCAAAAGCTACACATATCTTTTATTGTGCTGTAGATATAAATGTATTCAATCTTATTTCTACTTGCACAACATCTCATAAAATTTGGAAAGTTCTTGAAGCTACTTATGAGTGCAGGTATGAAAGCAAAGCTAGCAACTCCAGAAAGAATAGTCTTCTTAATGATGCAAATTTGTACATGACGAAATTGGGATTTAAGATACAACACAATCCTTTATACGAAGAAGAGCTTGTATGTGACAATTGCAAGAAGATAGGCCACATCCAAGAAGATTGTACTACTGCTAGAAAGGAGAGTCACTATGAACAATCAAATGAAGGTAGATCATCGTCTCACAAGTACACTAGCACGAGCATATGGTGTGAAAGTGAAGCAACAGATTCTGAAGAAGAAGAGAGACCTCGTCAAGCTACAAATATATGCTCAATGGCATTATCTAACGAGGTACATAATAATTCCCTTCTTGAAGAGAATAAATTTTCTTATGATGAGTTATCTGATGCTTTCAGTGATCTATTAGAAGAACACAAGAAAGTATTAGATAAGTATAAGCAAGCTAGAAAGAATATTCTATCCTATAAGCTTGAGAATGAGAAGCTTACTTGCTTATTGAATGATGCAAGAAATACTTCTACTTCTGATAATTTTACTGAGATTTCCACACTGAAGTTTAGATTGCATGAGGAACTTGATTGCATTGAGAAAAGCACTCAAGAAAATGCTAAACTTAAGGAGGAATTAGAATCAGAAAAGAAGAAGTATTCTATTGCTTCATGTAGAATTGATGCTCTTTCTGCTAAGTATGATGAGATCTATGCTAACTCTAAAAAGTTAGAGATTAGGCTGGGAAAGCAGGTAGTACAACCTACGACTCAGTCTAACACAAGACACTTAGCACATCACAAAGTCACCCACGTCAGATCTTTTACAAAGGAAGCAAGCAAAGCTAAAGCTTCACACAACCATACTTTCTATTACAAGTATCCACGAAGATCATACCACACCACTGCACATTCTCATACTACTGCACATAGCAGTAATGTTAATTCTTTCTGTCATTATTGCGGTATGAATGGATACGTTTCTAATTGTTGTCAGATTAGAAAACTTGTTGATATGAACTTGTGCAAATGGGTTCCCAAAGCTAACAAATGTGGATCCAAGTATTGGATACCAAAGTCTTCACCTAATATTGCAGGTGAAGCTTCTCATATCAAATAGAACCATGGAACATGTTGGTGATTGCAAAGCTACAAAGGTCATCTTCCATGCAATTGTACCAACAGAAGTGTGGTCACTAGAAACACTTCGGTAACATGCTTACTAAATAGTTTCTAATATCTAGCATGTTCTTATTGATTTCTTACTATTAGCTTTCATTGATGTCTTTTAAATTGTTTATTGTTTGAATCAATGTGAGACATAATCCTAGCTTGACAAGTTGTTTAGCTTAAATGATTAGTTCACACTAAATAGTCTTTTACTCACTTTCCATTAGTGTGACACATTTGTCTATGTATGCTATTTACTCTTAATCTTTATTCTTGAAGCATGCATAGGAGCTTAATTTTGTTTTGGCGAATATGTTTTGACTCTTCATCTTTAATATTTTTTAATGTCCATTTCTTACTGATTTGTCTTTAACATGTCATATTTACTTTGATCGGTATTTTGTAAGTATGTATGTTTAGCACAAGTCTTCTATTTACTTGAAAAATATATACATATATTTTTATGTTAACCTTGTGCTTGCATAATATATTCACAATTGATTCGCAAATTTTATTGTGATTAACTTTTTATGAATCAATTAAATCTTTGTCTGTCAAAGCATATTTATGCATGTTTTTGATCTTGTGATATTTTCTTATGCTTATTAAGGATACATGAATAATTCATTTTCATTTATATATTGCTCATATGTTTCTTATATTTTGTATAAATATCTTTATGGGGATATATGAGTTAAGTTCCAGTTCTATATCTTTTTAAAAAGTAGTTTCAAACTTGTGCTTATCTCATACTTTAGCTATTGATTACTTTGAACAAATTTATGTTCTTATCTTTATTAGCTTCTTCCTCAAAGCCTCTTTTTCTTGGCTTTTTGGTTGACATTTTGGATACCTGATATTTTTAATATCTTGATCTTGATAAACCATTATTTGGGTATTTACTTCTTTTATATTTAGGGATTCTGGATTTCGATGTTATTTGATGATACTGCATATATTCCTTTGAATCTAAGTTCTTAAGAGTAGAGATCATTTTGGGAACAAGCCGAAAGGGTCCTTCTGTCATACAGGTGTAAATAGCCTGAAGCGACACGGTGTACTAGTCTTCGGACTACCGCTAGCTGGGAACCGGCCCCTACAGCTAACCTAAAGTGATAAATACTTTATAGACTTAAGATTTATTAAGGTCTAAATGTAACTATTATCTATTTCTGGATCCAAGGTACTGAACCCAGTCCCCTAGGTTCCAGAATACATCAGCATATCTAGGTCCTACATTTGATTTACAAATATTTTATATTTTATTGTTACCCAATGATTTCATAGTAGATATGGATTAATGTAATTCATACTTCTTATACCGTATGCTACATTGTTCTAAAATTTTTTAAGTCCATAGAATATAATTTATTTCATAATGCACTAATTCTTCTTAAATTCTCGGTTATTAAAGAAGAGATTTGTTTTGGGTACAAGCCTACAAAGGGTTTGTCTGTCACCACGACTACGGTCGAAGCGAAGCGGTACTTAAGTGTTCTCCGGTGAACCTCCGTTAGCTGGGACAGTATCGCTACAGCTAACCCAAGATTGATCAACGCTTTATAAACTAAAGATTTATTGAGATCTAGTTGCAATTGTTATCTGATGGTTTTTTTATATTTTAGCTTTGATGGATAATATTCTCTCTTTATATTGTCACAAAAGGTAGCATATGTTGATCTATCTTGTCGATTGTGAGATTCTATAACATAGGTCAATTTATGTCATCTTTTGACTTATACGATTATTCATCATGCTAATTTAATATCTTTTGATTGTTTTATTTTTAAATCTTCATTTAATGGATATTTCTTCTTTTGTCTAAAGATGATTGTTTTTCGTATTCGTGACTACTCATTAAATATTATGGTCTTGTGATTTCATCTTTAGCTTGCGTAATATTCATGATTTTGAGCTTTATATTATTATCTTCTTATTCAAGTTACTTACTGTCTACAACAGTAATTCTTTGCGGGAGAGAAGGTTGAATCTCTCTCTCAAAGTGTTTCTTTTCTTTAAACCTTACGGCTGTCAGGTGGACACCGTGCTAAGACTTTAAAAGGGAAGAAATGAACTTTGATAAGAACTAATATTTTTGAATTAGTTTCCTACTTCCGAAAATATGTCTCTGAATTTTATTTTAAAATTTTATTTATACTATTATTTTGGATATAACCATGTAAAGGTGGAGTAGTTAATTGTTTCAAGTCAGTTATCCCCTTGACATGCCATATATCTAGAATACACTTTTCTTTAGACATATATCTTGTTATGTTTATTTGTTCAAATGGATTTATTTATGATTTATGGATTCTTTTATTAAAATTGTTTTTGTGATTCGAATCGCCAGCTTTCAGTCTGAGGACTAAATGGACGCATTCGAACATTTATTAAGACAGTTTTTCGTAATAAATTCCACATTTTTGAAAAGTCTTTTTGATTTTTTTTTGTTTATCGAATCTGTCCGGTACTCAAATGTTATTCGCATTAAAGACAGCTTTCAAAAATCTTTTACTTACATGAAATGATTTGTGTTATATTTTTTATTAAAAACATATTTTCTTCATCTTTAAGCATTTATTTATTGGATATTTCTTTTTCTTGCCTAAAGATGATATTTGTTTTGAGTTTGGAATTTTATATGCATTTGATCAAAGGAAAGAAAAGATGCATATCTTGGATATCCCTTAGATCTTGTGATTATTTATTTTAGCTATTTTATGCATATAAATTATTTTTGAACTATATACGCATATTTTAAGGGAGAGCAAATTAATTGTTTTAATTCTTTTATGCCCTTAATATGTGGTATAACTAGTTCATCATGGACATATATTCTTTTACGTTAAATATCTTGTTGAGTTGTTCATGATTTTTGGATTTGTATTAGATGAGAGAATATATGATTTTAATATTTATTTTTAGTTCTCTCATTTTTGAGTTTCTAAAAGTTATCATGCCAAAATTAATTTAATTTATTGATAATTCTTTTGATTTTAAACTGATTTGGCATTTCTTATTGAGATTTTATCTCAAAGTTCATGATTATCTATATTTAGACTGATCATACTTTGCGGGGGAGCATTCAAGTCGACTGAATTTCTCCTTCTCAAGTATTTTGTCTTCATTACCTTCATGTTTATCTAATGGATATACATATATCATGCTATGGTAATTGAATTCAAATGCATGAACTTTAGTATAGATTTTGCATAGATTCTAGTATATTTATTATTTCTTTTTCAATGATTATACTCTTTATGGAATTGATTCACTAATTTGTATGGGCAAATTATGAATCATATTTTTTTTGTGATCATTGTTAAAATCTCATTATATTTTTGATTCTTTTATATACTAGATTTGTGCATTTCTATTCCTCATGATTTATTTATGACCAATGATTGATTCATACTATATTGATATATTTTTTTTTTGTCTATTTCAAAACACAATTTGATGAACAAAATGAGTTTTCAATGTTTTTAAATTCAACCAACTATGTTGTGTTTTGATAAGTTTTTTATACTTTAATTTGCAATTTTATAAACTTGTCGTTACACTGTTCTCCTAATCCATGATCATGGTTATTTTTGCTTTCCTCTTTTACTTATGCTTGAGTTTATTTTAGCTCTAATTAGGGGCGAGCTTATTTTTGATCACGTCAAAGGGGGAGAAATAAGTTTAAGTTAGTACACAATATTAAATAAGTTTAAGTTAGCACACAATATTCTAGTATTCTAGTATTATGTGTTTATTAGTGATACATGCATCTATTGTATATATATTAAACTTAACCGATTTGCCATAATCAAAAAGGGGGAGAATGTTAGCCCAATGATTATATCATGTTTTTGAATAAGGCTAATCAATTGAGTTTAACATAATGACGTCACTAATATTCATGTAATTACTATCATGTTGCTGCTACTTAAACTTAGCATTGTCCTAAATGATTCTATATCATATTGCTATGCTTGTATCATATTGTTTTATTCGTCTAACATGTTCTTATAGACATGTAGTAAGCATGATCAAGCTTTGTCAAACCAGGACACATGCAATAGAGAATTATTGATGGACCAAAGACGGCATTATACAAGAAGATTTCTCTGAACCGCCTAACGACCTATCCGGGGCCTCGTATCGGGGGTTCCGATGCCCGGTCAGCGGACAGGGGTCGAGGGGGCTGCGTCCCCCGTGGGGGTTCGGGGGCGAAGCCCCCGAAAGGTATTCAGATTTCCAGATCTGTTTATCTTTGGACGACTGCCGTCAAGGAAAAAGACGTCTTCAAGTCTGTTCAAATATTTGAAAAAAGGCGTCATCAAAGGGCTCTTGGTTTTCCTATTTCATCAATGTATTTTTGCATATTTATTGAGTTTAGGAATACGATGTACACTGCATCGTACTGGCAAATAGGCTACCCAAGAAACGTTTTCAAAATACCCTTTCAATTTGAAAACAAGTCCACTTACAAAAGCCCAAACTACTTTCTAACTGTTTGACTTTTCAAAAAGTCCAAAAACCAATTTGCAAAAATCCTGACAGAACTTCAACAGAATTCGGTCCGAATTCGGCCAGAGTTCGGTTAGTGAACGTTGCTTTTGAACTTGGTCTTCCCGCATTTACGGATCCCAACAAGATTTTCTCATAGAGTTCTGCCCGAATTCTGTCAGAATTCTGCCTTTGGAAAAACTATAAATAGAGAAGGATTTCGATCATTTCAATTCACTCATACACCAATTCACTTTTATATCTCTTCTCTATAAGCCTACTACTTCTTCCAAAGTATTCTGAGCTATTCATTTTCAAATCCCATGCCAGTTACAATCCTCTAGTCGATTTGCCAGTGCGGTACGGTCTAGAAGTTTCAGAGCGGTTGTAATCAGAGGCTTGATTGAAGATAGACACTTCACAATTGAAGTTGGTCGAGTACTTCGGATCAAAGCTCGCGTTGTAGAAGTTGCAAGAACTTCAGATGAAAACTTGTGGTGATTTTTCATAGTGGATTCAACTGGAAGCTAGAGTTCTTCCGACTGGACTAGTCCTCATAAGAGGGAAACCAGTATACATCCTTGTGTTTGCGTTTGCTCTCTACTCTCTACTTTTCATTTACTTATGATATATATATTATGTGATCTTGTTACTAACATTTTTTAAATAGTTAATTTCCGCTGCCTACTCTATTCACCCCGTCTAGAGTATTGCGCTTTACAACTCGTTCCTACAATCGGTCCTACATACCAAAGGTGTGTCGTCGGCATACCGATGTTATATCGTCGACTGTCACGCCCCAGAACCAGAATACTGGAGATCGGGGGCGAAACAAAGCCAGCTACGTATATCAGAGTACGCCAATACCCCGAGATACGGTCAAAGCTGTCTAGAAGACAAGTGGGTGGACTCTAGCATGCCACTGACGACTCCTAAGGTCGAACAAATCCTGTCTCAATCCAATCAACATAAGAAGCAATAAAGAGTAAATCATATATGAGATAGGTAACGCGTCCCAAACACAAATACATACATAATTATGAGAGCTGACATAATAAAAGATATATCAAATTACTATACAAAAGGTAGGTAAATGTACAACTAGCAGCTGTCCAGAATATACATCCACGCCGTACTAAGACGGAGGGAACAAAACCCAGAAATAAGGACTAACATATGTCCTTGGCTAATACACCACAAAATGAAAGTGCAAGATAAAGTGGAAAATAAAGGTAACCCACTCGCTAATCAATGTCGGTCCTCTGAGTGCGAACCATCCGGAGGAGAAGACGGTAGATCCTCGTGATCAACTATGGAACCTGGCCATGCAAAACCAGTGGGGTCAGACCCCAAATAGCAAGTACCACAAGGAAGGCTCGAGGTGAACGACAAAGCCCAACAACAACATAATGACAGAAATAAATAAATATGGGTCGAGACTAGTGCAGTACCAATGCACGTATCTCGAGAATATAAATGACTGAATGGAAATACTGAACCATATAGCAATAGAGAACAATAAGCCAATGAGCAACAAGGGACTTAGGAATTACTAGAAATCGGAGCCACAACCTTTAAACCAAACAAGGACCAGGGTTGCAGATCTTTTCTCTAGCAGAACTTAGCCTCTGGCCACTCATCGACAAAAGAGCATATAAAGTAACGCACAACCAAAAGTGCACGGCCAATCATTATCTACGGCTTGCTATCATTAACTAGCTAGAGTTATCACATTCCTAATTACTAGTATGCAAAGTTGAGTATCTTTGCAACTACCTGACTGCAGATACCCGTATGTCCAGTGTCACGCCCCGATCCCGGAGGATCGAAAACTAGCCACTGGGCGTGATGCCGTACAAGTCTAGATTGCACTTGTACAAGGCAAAACCATTACAGTTCCTGGTAATTCTCAGAAAACATCGACAACGCAGCAGAACCAAGCAGATAAATTGAAGTCACACAAGATATTGAAGAAATGTATCTCTTTTATTGATAATCATAATGGATTACAAGACTTGTAGCGGAATACAGAGTTTACAAATGATTACAAGACTTTTGAATAGCCAACTGAATGTATACACATGCCCTTTAGGCTACAAATGAATGTACCGACTTCTTTACAATGAACATGCCAATTTGGCTACAATCTCACTGATACAACTGAGTTCCCCTGTTCCATACATTATGTCCCGTATAGCAGAAGACATCGTCTTCAAAGAAGAGCTTCTGCACACCCATCCGATTCATCGATGCCAAGCACTGATTCAAAGGATTTCCCCATGCAAACACCTGTAATATTGCCCACAACGTGGGTCAGTACATCATCAATGTACTGGCGAGCGGTGCTGGCCCAACTCACCTAAGAAGACAACACTAAGTAATCATGTTACAGAACATTATTAACAGTGGTCTTTCTCGTTGCCTTAGGGTCAATTTCATTTTATAGCCGACAAGAGGTAAAACATGCAAATCTCATAGCCAACATAATTTAAAGCATACTGTTATCACCCTTTGGTGATTCTTACCCACGGTCGTATAGCCATCCTTGTACATTTATAATACTTACTCTGCCTGCACAAGACATTGTTAGGAACAATATCATGATTCATTATAAATATCACCGTTCAGGTGATTCTTACCAACAGCCGACATCCTTTCCTGTATTTGAGTAATAACTTACTCTGCCTGCATAAGACATCATTAGCACCTGACCTATCTATATGAAGGTCACTGGCGACACGCCATCTTGGACCGACTTACAGGTAGACAGCACCCTTGCCAGTGCAGGTAGCTAGCCCCACTGCAAGTCCTGTATTCCGTGCTACTACTTCAGCACTGCTACTACTTCAACATTGGTTTCCCCCAGGACGAACCGGGTTCCATGGCCCAGGAATACCGTTCGAGAAACCACCTTGTCGACAAGTTGTCCATGACCATGCAACTATATGCAACTTATCTAAGAAGAAAACATATAATGCATGATAAGGAAAACTAAGTAATTCAGCCACCATTCTCATTCATATTGCCATCTTGCCTTGAGCCAATGCTCACATTATCATCTGCCCAATCCAGGGTCTTGGCGTAATCAACATTCTATATCGGCGACAGGATAATAGAATGTTGTTACCCAATCCTTTTGCCACATCTTTGATACCATACATCTTTCCAACCAACTCAATGTACTCACCGCCCAATTCCTGGGACTTGGCATCTGTTTAGCATACATTCATTCGAATGCAATTCAAGCATACTCACTGCCCAGTTCTTGGGTCTTAACATCTGTTTTACCATCTATTCATTGAGCCAAAGCTCGATATACTCACCGCCCAAGTATTTGGGACTTTGCCTTCACCTGTCGTATAATTCATCGTAACATCGTACAAGCATACAAATTCATTTAGCCACAACAGTTTACGTTCAGGTGATTATTATCTTACATTATCTTTCCAAATTCCATGCAAGGTGTTATTGAACAACTCAATAGGAAACATAGCATACTCATCCTTATTTTAAGCGTGAAGCTAAAGGATCTTTAAAGGGTTCAACATTACTCACATTCATAGGACGATTCCCGCCACGATCGCATAGCCTTCCAAGCGATCCTTCGCATATTCCCAAGTCCAACAAGGCTTCGTCGAACCAACCATCCATCATAAGGCATCTTGCGGGTCGGGGCACTACAATATATACCACTCAGAAAAAGTTTCGTCCTCGAAACTTAAAACAAAACTCATCCCCAAAACGTCAACCGACTTTTTATGAAACTTCTCAATGATCGACTTGCACTATTCAATATTTCTCCGTAATCTCTCGATTGATTCCAAATAATGTACCGTCTCGATATAGCATCCCAATTGATCCAAAATAATTCACCATCTTTGATCTTTCCTCCGACACTCGTGCAAATCCTTAGCACAGATAATCCTCGTGGCTTTGTTTGAATTCAGCATACCACTTAGTTGGAATCATACTGTTACGCCCCAGAACCAGAATACTGGAGAGCGGGGGCAGACATAGCCATCTACGTATATGAAACGGAATCCATCTCGCTATACGGTCACGGCTGTCTAGATACATGAGGGTTTATCTACAAGCCAACAGTCTCTTAAGGTCATGAACAAGCCTAGTGTCTCAATCACAAGCAAGTAAGTAAAAGTCACAAGATGTATGATCATTAAATATACAATAGTAAGGCGTCCCAAACATTACATATTCAGTTGATAATGAAGCTAGTCGTTACAAAATGTCAGGACTAGCAAGAGTTTTAGTCATACATGATCAACCCTAGGATCTGTTAATCATGTTACAGCCCGTAGGCAGACAGTAAGTAAGTGCAATCGAGCTAAACAGGTGCTCGTCGGCTAAACGCCTCAAAAGAATATTTTTACAATAGAGTGGGAGAGCCAAAAATAACCCACTCGTTGTCGGGATTCCTTCTAGTGTTCACCATCTGGCAGGAAGGTCGGTAGATCCTCTGGAGCTGCTCCGAAATCTGGCCACACAAAACCAGCTGGGTCAGACCCCAGAAAGAGCAAGTACCACAAAGGAAGCTTCACTTAAGAACTAAAACCAGCAATCAGCACAAGATATAAATAAAAGTAAGAACTGGAAATAAAGAAAATACACCAGGATGATATACGACGAGATAACCATGGAACTATTCAGATAACCAGGTTACAACCCGTAAACCAAACAAGGACCGGGATTGTAACCCTTCGTCTGAACAGAACTTGGAATTCTCACCATTTATCGGTAAAATAAATACAAGCATTCTGGTCATTCAATAATCTGGAACAGGATCAGGACTAGACTGGTTAGACTCCGTCCAATCACTTCACGGCCAAGCAAGAATTACGGCTTGATACTTTAACTAACTAGGGTTGTCACAAGCCTAATTACTAACAAGATGCAGTAAGATTATTCCACAGCCACAAGCCCTGCAGACCATCCAGGTTACCCGGGTTAAAAGATTAGAGTTGAATTCAGGTGGGTACATCGTCCAGGAAACGAATGTACCCTTAGGTAGCTTGAAGGGTGCAACACATGACAGTGTGCTGGAAATGTGCCCTACTCGACGGCAGGCTACAGATCCCAAGGCGTGCCCAGGTAACGGGATTGCCTGTAGCTGGGAAATCTCGTCATGACTAATGTATTAATCTAGTTATTAGCCTTAGTCCATTTTAGTAGGTACTCCTGACCGTGGTACTCAGGAGTCCCTGTCCTAGACATGATGCAAGACAGGACTGGTTTATTTATACAAACACAATCGCCCACGGTGTCCAGATTAATTATACAGGTCACGTCATGTCAGGTAGCCGTCGCAACAGCTATTCGAGATAATCATGTCAGGTTATCATGCCAAGTGTACTTGTCAGGAGTGCGCCACGACGGGCCACTATCAGGTCATGTCAGGTTATTATGTCAGGAGTGCATCACTACGGGTCACTATCACGTCATGCTCAATTATCAATTCCAAACATATGAAGTAAATTCGTGATTATCAAGTTCAGGACAAAAGGCGTAAGGATATAAAATGGACGTTAAATATCTAATAAAATATCAATATACAGGGCTATAGAAGATCCAGGGTAAGTAGGGTCAGGTCCAGTTGCGCCTAAACATCAGGTTGCGCCTGAGTCAGACTGCGCTCAAGTCAGGCTGCGCTCAAGTCAGGCTACGCTCAAGTCAGGCTACGCTCAAGTCAGGGTATGCAAGACATACGCTTCCAAAAGGCAGCGTATGAGTCAGACTGCGCTGCGCTAAAGAGCGCGCGCAGCTCAGTGGCGCAAGCTAAAAAGCTCGCGCACACTGCTCACTGTCTTCTCCAAATCAGCAAGAACTCCATGGTTTGAACCCAAAGCTTCAAAAGTCCATAACTTGGTCAAAATAAGTCCAAATCCAACTTTTCAAAGGTCAAAATTGGGTAGAATAAAATTCTCTACAACATGGAACCATCAAAACTTGAAAACAAAGAAGTTTGATAGATGAAAACCACCAAAATCCGAAAATAACTAATTTTTAGATCTACCAAAATTAAAGCCTCAAAATGGAAAATGACAAGTTCTAATGTGTCTTAGAAACATGAGGAGAAGCTAATGGAACAATAAAAATGAGCTCTCTTGTGGAAGCAAGTTGCACTTGCCTAGACCTCTCTCTTCTCTCTCTGGTAGGTGAAGGGAGTAAATGAAAGAAGAAGAGATTAATGAAGAGAGAGAGAAGAAGAATAGGTAATAAATATGAGTGGTGGTGGTAGGTAGGGGGTTCACCCCTTGGTTCATGATGAACCAAGAGCAATCCCAAACCGAACCAAGCCAACCCAAACCAAGAATAAACCAAGCCCAGGGAGGAAATTAAGCAAAAAAATCATGCAATACAAGAATAAATACGTACACGTATTCCAGAAATACGTAATACGAACCACAGGCATTACAACTATACCCACCTTAAAAGAATTCTGTCCTCGAAATTTAATCAAGAGGCTAGAGGAGCAATGACAAGCTACATTAATCACATGCAAGCTATAACTAGGCAGACAATCACTCATTCAAGCAAGGAATCGAAGGCATGAGGCATAAGAAAGACATTATACCTCACGAGTCAAACAAGTCGGGATATCGCGATCGGATATCATCCTCACGCTCCCACGTTGACTCCCCCAAAGAGTGATGACCCCAAGCAACTCGGACTAACTTGATAGTCTTGTTCTTGAGGATCTTCTCTCTCCGGTCCAATATAGACACGGGCCTCTCCTCATACGAAAGGTTGGTACCAACAACCAATTCCGAATGATCCAGGATGTGGCTCGGGTCCGGGACATACCGTCGTAATTGGGATACATATAACATGTCATGCACCTCGCTTAGCGACGGTGGAAGAGCGAGACGATAGGATACATCTCCTACTCGCTCCAGAATGTCAAACGGTCCTATATACCTAGGACTAAGCTTGCCCCGTACGCCGAAACGAATGACGCCACGGTTAGGTGAAATCCTCAGGAATACATGATCGCCGACCGAAAACTCGAGAGGGCGCCGATGAGAATCGGCCCAATGGCGCTGGCGATCTTGGGCAACTCGAAGATGATCTCTGACTCGCCTGACCACTTCAACTGTCTGGGCAATCATTTCTGGACCGAGCATCTGTCTCTCTCCAACATCATCCCAGGCTAGCGGAGATCTGCACTTCCTACCATACAGTGCCTCGAACGGTGCCATCTGGATACTGGCCTGGAAACTGTTGTTGTACGAGAATTCCACCAGGTGCAAGTGATCTTCCCATGAACCACCGAAGTCAAGTGTGCAAGACCGCAACATGTCTTCAAGAGTCTGGATCGTGCGCTCCGACTGGCCATCTGTCTGCGGGTGATATGCTGAACTGAACTGGAGATGAGTTCCCAAACTCTCTTGCAAGCTACGCCAAAAGTGCGACGTAAATCTTGAATCTCGGTCCGAGGTGATACTGACTGGCACACCGTGCAATCTGACAATCTGCCTGAGGTACATCTCTGCTAACTGAGCCGTCGACTGACCAACTCTGAATGGAAGAAAGTGAGCCACTTTCGTGAGCCTGTTAACTATAACCCAGATAGCATCTCTACCAGCTGGGGATCTAGGTAGTCCAGTCACAAAATCCATGGTCACATGCTCCCACTTCCATTCTGGAATCGGTAAGGGCTGAAGAAGTCCAGCCGGTCTCTGATGTTCGGCTTTAACTTGTTGGCAAACCAAACACCGAGAGACAAACCGAGCTATCTCCCGCTTCATGCCATTCCACCAGAAATGCTGTCGGATATCACGGTACATCTTCGTACTGCCGGGATGGATAGAATACTGCGAACTGTGCGCTTCTGACATAATCTCCTGCCGGATATCTCCGCTGGGTACACAAAGACGCTTACCATGTCGAAGTGTACCATCCTCATGAATGCATAACTCTGGTCTTCGTCCTGCCTCACACTCTGCTCTGAGTCGCTGAAGCTTGAAATCTGCCGACTGCGCCATCCGGATCCTCTCGACTATAGTGGACTGAACTTGCATACTGGCCATCAAGGCCACACTGGAAGGGAGAACAACTTCAATACCCATCTTCTGAAGATCTGCTAACAGCTCTGGTTGCGCTGTTAGAAAATAAACTCCCGCTCTCCTGCTCAATGCATCCGCAACAACATTGGCCTTCCCAGGATGATACTGCAGGTTGACATCATAATCCACAAGAAGCTCCAGCCACCTTCTCTGACGCATGTTAAGATCCTTCTGGGTGAAAACATACTTCAGGCTCTTGTGGTCGGTGAAAATCTCCACCCTGTCTCCATACAAGTAGTGCCTCCACAACTTAAGTGCAAACACCACTGCTGCCAGCTCCAAGTCATGGGTTGGGTAATTCCTCTCATGATCACGAAGTTGTCGTGACGCATAAGCTATTACCTTCCCATGCTGCATCAGAACACATCCTAAACCTCTGCCTGAAGCATCACAGTACACTGAGAATCCTCCGGTCCCATCTGGAAGCGTGAGAATAGGAGCTGTTATCAGGCCTCGCTTCAACTGCTCAAAAGAACTCTGACACTCTGCTGTCCAAGCAAACTGCGCATCCTTGCGGGTGAACTGCGTCAATGGCGCTGAAATTCGAGCAAAATCCGAAACAAACCGCCGGTAGTAGCCGGCCAATCCAAGAAAACTACGAACCTCTGCAACTGTGCTGGGCACTGGCCATGACTCAATAGCCACAATCTTCTGGGGATCCACTTCTACTCCTCCTCGAGTGATGATATGACCCAAGTACGAAATGCGATCGAGCCAGAACTCGCATTTACTGAACTTGGCATATAACTGGTGCTCTCTGAGGATCTGAAGAACTATACGGAGATGCTGCTCATGCTCCGCCTCACTCTTGCTGTAGACCAGAATGTCATCCAAGAACACAATCACAAACTGATCCAAGTAAGGCATGAAGATGCGATTCATGAGGTCCATGAATACTGCCGGCGCATTGGTTGCTCCAAAAGGCATAACAAGGAATTCCCAATGCCCATATCTCGATCTAAAAGCAGTCTTCGGGATGTCCTGCTCTCTGAATCTGATCTGATGATAACCTGAGCGCAAATCAATCTTCGAGAATACTGAAGCCCCCTTGAGTTGATCAAACAAGTCATCTATCCTCGGAAGAGGGTATCTGTTCTTGATTGTCACTGAGTTCAAGGTACGATAATCAACACATAACCTGGACGTACCATCCTTCTTTTTCACAAGAAGCATTGGGGCTCCCCAAGGCGATCCACTAGCACGAATGAATCCCTTGGTTCTGAGTTCTTCAATCATCTTGTACAATATCTCCAACTCTGACGGCGCCATCCTGTAGACTCTCTCTGACACTGGGGCTTTCCCGGGAATCAAGTCTATAGTGAACTCGATCTCCTGCTCCGGAGGCATACCTGGAAGTTCTTCTGGGAAAATATCTGGAAACTCCTCGACTATCCTGGGCAACTGAACTGCTGCTACTGCCATCCGCAATACTGGAGGAGATGACTCAACTTCGCCTCGGGAGAAAGAAAACTCCGGCTCGCCTGGAATGCTAAAAACAACCCTGCCAATGTGGCAGTCTATCCTAGCATAGTGGTTCCTCAACCAATCCATCCCTAGGACCACATCATAATCGGCCATCGGGAACTCTATTAATCTAGCGGGGAATTCTCTACCGATAACTACGATCCGACACGAGGAAAACACTCTATCTACTCCCACAAGTCCGTTACCAGTAAGTATATTAAGCCTTACTGATAATGACTCGGGCTCCAATCCTACCCGTGTCGCGAATCGTGCAGACATAAATGAATGCGATGCACCAGAATCAAATAAAGCTGAAGCTGGAAAGGAGTTGACGAGAATAGTACCTGCCACTACCTCTCCTGGTGCCAATCCTTCCTCCACGGTCATCACCATAGCCTGACCGTGCCCTCGGGGTGCTGGTCCCCTCTGCTGAAATCCTCGCTGCCTGCTCTGACTCTGGGCTTGGACTTGTGCATACTGCTGGGGGTTCTGCTGCTGGAACACTTGGGTCTGAGGCGGCAAGGGCCTCGGCAATGGATACTGCTGCTGCTGGACCGGAGCTGGTCCTCTCACCGAAGAGCTAGAAAGGTTGGACGATGATGAACCACCCCTATTCAGGCAGGATCCAACCCTATGGTCTGGTGCTCCACAAGCCAGACACAATCCCTGTGCCCTGCGACATTCTGCCACCACATGGCCTGGCTTCCCACAATGAGAACAACCCACTGCGGAAGATTGCTTCTGCTTCTGCTGCTGAGGGTGCGTCGGAGTCGAATGCTGAACCGACGTTACTGAGGCCGCTCGCCTCGGAGCTCCAATAGTCAAAGTCCTAGCTGCCGGGGCCGGTGCTGAAGACTGATTCATCTGGCCGTGCGATCTCTTCCGACCTCCGGCCCTATCCACAATCCTCTGGGAGGTATACTCATGCCTCCGGGCTGCTCTCAAGACTGCATCAAAAGTCTGATGCTCAAACTGCTCAACTGCCAACAAGATCTCCAGATGAAGTCCCTGCTGGAACCGCTGGGCTCTATCATACTCGGTTGCCACCAAAGTGGGAGCAAACCGACTGAGTCTGGAAAACTCGGCCGCATATCCGTCGACCGTCCTGCCTCCTTGCTTCAGATTGGTAAACCTCGTCTGCAGATCATACCGAGCCACGGCATCGAAATACTTGGTCTGGAATCTCTCTCTGAATACTGCCCAAGCAATGGGTGCTTCTAATCCAACGGCCTGCGCTGCCCACCAGCTGCGGGCAAGATCTAACAACTGCAGGCGCACAACGGCCACCTTCTCGTTCTCTGGGGTCCTGGATGCTTCTAGAATCACCTCTGTGTCCTGAAGCCATGCATCTGCCGCGATAGCATCTTCACTACCGTCGAAGAATGGAGGGTTCAAGCGCTTGAAGCTGTTGGCCGTGCTGTTACCCTGATGACCACCCCGGGTCAAAGCATCCGTCACTGCCTGGTGCAAGGCATCTCCACGCCGGTCTTGGGAAGCTATCAAGGTCCTGACGAGTCCTACCAAAGTACCGTCATCATGTTCTACAGGTTGAACTGGCTGGACTGGTGGCTCTCCGCCAGAAGGCACGACTCTGGAGGCTACTCCGGAATGCTGGGCTTGATCTCCAGGTTGCTGCTGGTCCGCGGGAGGTGCTCCGCCTTGCTGGTCGGTAGGACCACGAACAATGCCGCTGAAGAAGATGACATAGGGAACAATAAGGAAGGACCAGGACAGATCAACGATACAAGCATATGATCAGGACAAGAATCCAGGGATTCAGAAGATACGAGCAGAGATCAAGGACGAATACTGGTGAGACATCTATTCGGTAAACCCTCACATATCTTGATTTACAAGACCTGCATGGGCCACCACTTAAACCATGTCACGCGCCAGAACCAGAATACTGGAGAGCGGGGGCAGACATAGCCAGCTACGTATATGAAATGGAATCCATTTCGCTATACGGTCACGACTGTCTAGATACATGAGGGTTTATCTACAAGCCAACAGTCTCTTAAGGTCATGAACAAGCCTAGTGTCTCAATCACAAGCAAGTAAGTAAAAGTTACAAGATGTATGATCATTAAATATACAATAGTAAGGCGTCCCAAACATTACATATTCAGTTGATCATGAAGCTAGTCGTTACAAAATGTCAGGACTAGCAAGAGTTTTAGTCATACATGATCAACCCTAGGATCTGTTAATCATGTTACAGCCCGTAGGCAGACAGTAAGTAAGTGCAATCGAGCTAAACAGGTGCTCGTCGGCTAAACGTCTCAAAAGAATATTTTTACAATAGAGTGGGAGAGCCAAAAATAACCCACTCGTTGCCGGGATTCCTTCTAGTGTTCACCATCTGGCAGGAAGGTCGGTAGATCCTCTGGAGCTGTTCCGAAATCTGGCCACACAAAACCAGCTGGATCAGACCCCAGAAAGAGCAAGTGCCACAAAGGAAGCTTCACTTAAGAACTAAAACCAGCAATCAGCACAAGATATAAATAAAAGTAAGAACTGGAAATAAAGAAAATACACCAGGATGATATACGACGAGATAACCATGGAACTATTCAGATAACCAGGTTACAACCCGTAAACCAAACAAGGACCGGGATTGTAACCCTTCGTCTGAACAGAACTTGGAATTCTCACCATTTATCGGTAAAATAAATACAAGCATTCTGGTCATTCAATAATCTGGAACAGGATCAGGGCAAGACTAGACTGGTTAGACTCCGTCCAATCACTTCACGGCCAAGCAAGAATTACGGCTTGATACTTTAACTAACTAGGGTTGTCACAAGCCTAATTACTAACAAGATGCAGTAAGATTATTCCACAGCCACAAGCCCTGCAGACCATCCAGGTTACCCGGGTTAAAAGATTAGAGTTGAATTCAGGTGGGTACATCGTCCAGGAAACGAATGTACCCTTAGGTAGCTTGAAGGGTGCAACACATGACAGTGTGCTGGAAATGTGCCCTACTCGACGGCAGGCTACAGATCCCAAGGCGTGCCCAGGTAACGGGATTGCCTGTAGCTGGGAAATCTCGTCATGACTAATGTATTAATCTAGTTATTAGCCTTAGTCCATTTTAGTAGGTACTCCTGACCGTGGTACTCAGGAGTCCCTGTCCTAGACATGATGCAAGACAGGACTGATTTATTTATACAAACACAATTGCCCACGGTGTCCAGATTAATTATACAGGTCACGTCATGTCAGGTAGCCGTCGCAACAGCTATTCGAGATAATCATGTCAGGTTATCATGCCAAGTGTACTTGTCAGGAGTGCGCCACGACGGGCCACTATCAGGTCATGTCAGGTTATTATGTCAGGAGTGCACCACTACGGGTCACTATCACGTCATGCTCAATTATCAATTCCAAACATATGAAGTAAATTCGTGATTATCAAGTTCAGGACAAAAGGCGTAAGGATATAAAATGGACGTTAAATATCTAATAAAATATCAATATACAGGGCTATAGAAGATCCAGGGTAAGTAGGGTCAGGTCCAGTTGCGCCTAAACATCAGGTTGCGCCTGAGTCAGACTGCGCTCAAGTCAGGCTGCGCTCAAGTCAGGCTACGCTCAAGTCAGGCTACGCTCAAGTCAGGGTATGCAAGACATACGCTTCCAAAAGGCAGCGTATGAGTCAGACTGCGCTGCGCTAAAGAGCGCGCGCAGCTCAGTGGCGCAAGCTAAAAAGCTCGCGCACACTGCTCACTGTCTTCTCCAAATCAGCAAGAACTCCATGGTTTGAACCCAAAGCTTCAAAAGTCCATAACTTGGTCAAAATAAGTCCAAATCCAACTTTTCAAAGGTCAAAATTGGGTAGAATAAAATTCTCTACAACATGGAACCATCAAAACTTGAAAACAAAGAAGTTTGATAGATGAAAACCACCAAAATCCGAAAATAACTAATTTCTAGATCTACAAAAATTAAAGCCTCAAAATGAAAAATGACAAGTTCTAATGTGTCTTAGAAACATGAAGAGAAGCTAATGGAACAATAAAAATGAGCTCTCTTGTGGAAGCAAGTTGTACTTGCCTAGACCTCTCTCTTCTCTCTCTGGTAGGTGAAGGGAGTAAATGGAAGAAGAAGAAGAGATTAATGAAGAGAGAGAGAAGAAGAATAGGTAATAAATATGAGTGGTGGTGGTAGGTAGGGGGTTCACCCCTTGGTTCATGATGAACCAAGAGCAATCCCAAACCGAACCAAGCCAACCCAAACCAAGAATAAACCAAGCCCAGGGAGGAAATTAAGCAAGGAAATCATGCAATACAAGAATAAATACGTACACGTATTCCAGAAATACGTAATACGAACCACAGACATTACACATACACATACACATATTTTAGGCGTCCCAGAAATACATGCATTTCAGCCAAGTTCAGTGATAGGGAAGACGAACGAGCTACGGTGTAACTTCCTTTCTCGAACATCAGTAATTCTCTTTGAGCATCTCGTATAATCCCACTTTGTTTATTCAATATTCCAACCAATTAATAAGACAATAGTTGTTGCCAATTCCAACTCGATAAATTTTCCACAATCGATCCTAACGTTTTCCAAAGTATCCCGACTTAGATGTATCAAGTATTCCTTTCAAGTTCATTGTCATCCATGCCACCAAAGTTGATAAATCCTATTGCCACATTTCATTTCGATATCCCGATTCTCATCGGTCAAATCTTGTACTCATCATCGTTCGCATCCATACACTTTGTTTGCAACTCGTAACTTTCTCGATCATGATTCATCTATCAAAGTGTACCATCTCCTTCTGTACTTAAACATTTTCTCGTATTGATCAAGCCGACATATTATCCTCTCGCATAGGCAACTCTTATCTCTTGCAACATAAATCCCGAGGGTCATTCCTATTCACATTCGATCTCAACTACATGCATTATCCAATTTCGTCGTATACTTATCCTCAATTCTGATCCGGTCAATGAAATTATCCCAACTGTCTCAAGGCACTACCATCAATTTACGCAGCTCAATATTAATCAACCAAATCCAACCAGCTCTAACAATTTCTAGCATTCCAACAAAGGCAACTCAATTTCCGACGTTCCAACAAGGCAACCAAATTTGAAACCAACATGATTCGTCATTCCATCCAATATTATAACATCAAAATTTTCAATCTTCATTCCATTCCAAAGTTTTACTTTCTGACACATCTTACTCATTCCGACTATACACACGCAACACCAATAGGGACATCCTACGGTTTTCCAACAGTCAACTTAGCATTCAGTCAAGTCTCTATGGTCAGCTAATCTAAGCTAAACCAAACATTCAGCTAACTCATATAAGATGAGTAGCTATCAGGGATATACTTTTCTCTTATCTTAGAGGCAACCTATTCTCATCATAGGGCAACTCTATGGTCTGACCAACTTAAGGACATGGGACACCACCCCAATATTATGAACTTATTCCCAACACGGACAACTGAAGAACATAGTCAGCCAATCTGAAACTTAAGCAACCAACCAACATTCTAGGCAACCAACCAACACTCTAGGCAACCAAACGACACTCTAGGCAACCAACCGACATTCTAGACAACCAACCGACAATCTAGGCAACCAGCCGACAATCTAGGCAACCAACCAACAGTCTAGGCAACCAGCCGACAATCTAGGCAACCAACCAACAGTCTAGGCAACCAACCGACAATCTAGGGTCAAGTCTTTCTACCCGTACTCATACTCGGGCCATACCCAATGAAGTCTCATTCTAGACTTACCCGCGACCGACAAAATCTATCCGACAATTCTATCCAACCATCCTTATGGGTCAATCCCGAGGCTATCATATAAAACTCCTTAATCAAATATTCAAACTTCCAATTTCCACTTGCATAGACATATCATCTATTTGATCCAACTTGCATCCTCATATCGTACTCAAATTGTCTATTCAATCGGGTCAGCTATTCTGAATCATAATCCAACATTGTTACCTCAATAGTTTATCACTTACGATCTCTTCTTACGTTCTCTTTGCGACATATACGTTTCCCACATTCTTAGATCATCGATACGGTATGTACTCTCTTAACCAACAAAATAAGGCAACTACATAATCATATTTCTTCCGAGGCATCATTTATAAATTTTCTAGCACCAACACGGTCATCTCTTAGCAATTCACGTTAACCATCAATATTCGTTTTGCATCATCTTCTTGTGATTCCATAAGAAGATTTACTATTCATGCACCGATCCAATCTCTATGGCACCAATCATCTAGCATTCGTATATCGGTCATCTTAGTGGATATAACATAACTCGTTAGCTAAGTCAAAATCCCATAATTCTATATTCTACCAAACTTGTTATTCAAGCGACAACATCATCTACCGACAGGGTCTATTACATATCGCTGCACCTCGATACTTATTTGTATTCCAGCCATTCGACTCTCATAAAGGACATCTACTCTTTCATGCATCAAGGGACAAGTACCCATTCTCTATGCCTCAAAATAATCAAGGGTCGTAACTTGTTAATTCGGGACATCAATTTCTCTCAAGCACACTGCACCACGTGCTAAGATCATCTATTTCTCAATCCCATTCTCAATCTTTTCGGTCGTTGATGCAACTCTCTCTGCATCGTCTAAATCATTAGCACATCCCGATAAGCGCCTAACATTACCATCAATTCTGTCGATATCCAGCATGCAATTTCTCTTACTCAATTCCAACATTGTTCGATATTCGGTCCATAGTTGTTCTCGCAAAATCTTTCAATAGCAATACCACACCATAATTACCAAGCCTACAATCCTTATTTTACCCAACTGATTCAAGTACTCGCCTGAACCTAAAATTTTGTTTTCTTCCCAACCAAGGCATTCATTTCATATTCTCAATTCTCTTATTACCCAACATAATGCTAACCGACAAGGTCTAGCGATGGTTCATCTGAACACATCAAAATCTCACAACGGGTCATCCGAACTTAACAAGGAACACGCCTAGCCAACATGTATCAATCGTAAGCTCAGGTACGATTCGATACCACCCAATACCTTATAGGTAAAGCAATCACAAAATCATAAACTGTAAAACTCCTAAATTTCTACTATATTTTTTATTATTAAATTTGGTACCGATTTAAAATTTTGTATTATACGTCGCGTAATCGTATTGTACGTCGCGTACGACGTTTTATTTTTCGTAATTGCTCGACGAGTGCGAATATGTGCGAGCGTACATATTTTTAGAAAAATATTTTTCTTATTTTTTTGTTTTAAAATAATATATGTAATATTTAATTTAGCTATCAAAATTTCCTAAATTGATAATTTTATTTATGAAAAGCCTTTTATTTAGAATAAATAATATTATTCTTGCATACATATATTTCATAAATATTTGCTAGTTTATTTTAAATAAAAATGTAATTTTCCGAGATTTATTAATTTAATAATTTATTATTCAAAAAGATATTTAAAAATATTTATTATTTTCGAAATTATTATTATTGGTATTTTGAAAAATATATTTGGAAGTTATTGTGGCCATTTAAATCTTAATTTGATTTTTGGATTTATTTAAATAGTGAAATATTTGAAAAATTGATTTACCCCATTTGATTTTTAAAACTAAAATTTAACTTGATTTAAATTGAATATGTGTTTGGATTTGGATTTGATTGCTTTTAAATTAAACTACGAATTATCTATTTTGGGTTTAAACTATTCCTAATTCTTATCCAATTGGGAATTCGCACATCCTATAAATAGGCAGGTACTCCTCCAATTCATTATTCATCCACAAAATTTCCACAACCCAACCCGTGCATCGTGTCGGTGTCCCCCTTCCCTTCCACTATTTTTATTTCTATTACAATTACATTTTCGCCTTCTTCGTGTCCACATGTCGGACACGATCTCGACACAGCAACCCAGCCTGTGTCGGACACCCCGACATAATCCAAGCCCTAATCATAAACCCAACCCTAAATCCCTAGCCTAATCCAGTCGTCGCCCTCGCCCCATCGACGTCGTCTCCCCTCTTCTCCCCGTCTCCATCGTCGTCAACACCAACACCAACCTAACGACCAACCCCCTGGCAGTCAGCGCCACCCCACCATTGCCGCAGCCACCAAAATAATCACCCCGGACCCTGGCCAACTCCGGCCAACTCCCAGCCGCACCACCACCGACCCACCGTCGACAGCACCACCTCCGATCAAACCACCGTCACCACACACGCACAACCACCACAGGCCACCCAATCCGCCACCAACAAACAACAACAGATTAGAAGGAAACCCTACCTGAGTCGGCCGCCTCGACCGCGCGAGCTGGAGCCGACGCCGACCTAGCCCAGCCGTCCGCCGCCGTGCGCGCCACCGCGCGCAGGACCGCTCCGCAGCTGCGCCTCTCCGCGAGCTGGCCGCACGAACCACCGCCGGATCTCCCGCTCCGCCCCCACTTCCTCCGCCGTAAGCTCTTCCCGCCGCCTCCTTTCCCGGCCGGCGACCACCGCCGAGCAGGCGGAAACCCCCTCGCTCCCCTCTCGTAAACCCTCCGACAGCCGCGAGCCGCGCCCCACTTCTCCTCCGATCGCCGCACGACCCGACCTCCATCTCGCCTTGGCCGAACCACCGAGCTCGTCGCTCCGCTGTCCGCCCCCTCTCCTCTTCCGACCTCCCGTTTCCCCCTTTGCTTCTTCCCTCGCCTCCGGAGCGCCACCGCCGCGCCCTAGCGAGCCTGCACGCCGCATCCGCCGCACTCTTCCTCCGCCTTCGTCGCGAGCCACCGGCCGACTGCCGCTCGCCTGAGCTCCTCCGCCGCCGTCTCTCTCCCGTCATCATCTCTCTCACTCTCGAAAAGAGAGCAGAACATTTAAGATTACTGTGTTCGATATTTTTGATTTTTATTTATTATTTTTTGTTTAGTTTTGTTTTCTGTTCGATATTTTTGATTTTGATTTATTATTTTTTTGTTTAGTTTTGTTTTCTTCTCTTATCTATTATTATTATTACCATAGATTTTTTATTCTATTATTATTATTATTTGTTTATTTAGGATGGAAGAAAAGTCACCAGCAAGACTTTGATAGTTTGTAGTATTATTATTATTATTATTATTATTATTATTATTAGTAGTAACAGTATTATCTGTTGATTTTTCTTGATATTGTTGTGATATAGATAAATTAGTTATCGACAATAGTTTTATTATATAATTATTTTATAATAAAATAAAAATATATTTAATAAATAGTTCTAGCTAATTTTAAAGAGTTTTTGTCCAAACTATTTTATTGGTAAAGGTAAGACTTTTAGTCAAATAAATTGTAGACTTCCAAATTATTATTTAGAATATTTTTATTAATAATAATGTTTGTAGTCCACGCCTATTTTCAAAATAATTTATATAATTATTTTTATATTATTATGTTCCCTACCAATTTTTAAATATAAATTTTGACCTAAATGAGTATTAATGTTTTCGAAGATTTATTTAAAATATTTTATGAAGTATAGTTATTATTTATAAGCGTGTTTATACAGACTTTGACTTCTAGTCTAAATCGAGTTATATCTCTATTTTTTTCAAATATTATTTTGCTAGTAAATATATCTTCTCATATTAGAAATACTTTCCTAAAATGTATATATATATTATTTCCTCCAATCCTATCATTTCTGATTCTCGACCATCATATTCTTACTCTCTCCGAATTTAGACTACTCTATGTCATCCCTAACTAAATTGACCCTTCTGGACCCAATGGAACTGTCCATGCCACCACCCGAGGTCTCTTTGCATAGTTGTTGTACCAAAGTCGCAGTTCATGCCAGCTCGATCATTGCAGCACACCAGACGTCCTATCAGGCAAGACACCTTGCTATTTGCTGTTTAATTATTTTAGCTCATATTTCATGCATTAGTATTATTTTCTTTATGCAAAATAAACTGTGATACATGGCCTAACCTGTTAGAACATACTGTTCATTTATTTCCTGCTATGTATTATTTTTCTTACACATTAAACCTAGATTTAAGGGACCACCTTTGTGTGTTGCATTCATTGGCCTTGACACATCGTACCACGAAGTTGTGTGTCGCATGTAGAACATGGAAGTGCGTGATTGGCTGGCCACCAGTACGTACAAGCCGTGCGATAGGAATAACCGCTAATAGAGGTTGCATGCTAGTTTGACTTAGTGGTTATAGAGGTTAATGTTGTGGATACAACATGATAGGCATTGGGCGAGGAGGACAATTCCTTAGCGTATGGGCTTCGATGCACTTCCTTTGTGACCCGGACTCTCCGCTGGATACGGGGTTGATGACCCATGATTACTGACGGCCACTGACGATTCTGCGGAACGTCATGCTCTTACTGATGGGGCCTCTGGTGCCCAAAGGGGGACTACGTCGATCCTATTTAGCCAGGGCCCATGCGTAGGAAGGATTGTTCTTAACTACATATCACTTAGAACGGTAGGCTACCTTTATCCGTTAGGTACGAGTACTTTTGATTTGGGTACTTGTATCTGACCGTGGCTTGGAACAATAACTTGTCGCGGATTAGTTCGTCACATCTTGTCATTGTTTGGTTGTAGGTGTGACTTACTACTTCGATGAGAAGGTATTGAACCTTGTTGGGGTCCGGATACCATATTGGATTCATAGCATGGAAAGATACGTCACCGTGAATTAGTTTACCATCTCCTGTCCTTGTTTGGTTGGGGGGATGGTACGCTCGTTCAGTAGGTGCGTATTGGACCATGTTATAATTCAATTGACTTATTTATTTGAGCAATATTTATTCAGTTTATATGGCATGATATTATGTGTCTTGTTACGTCCCTCTGAGGACCTGGTTATCTCTCCAGGTGTGTGCTATTGTCTTTCGCAGGTGTTCTAGCTCTAGCCGTGATCATCGTTATTTTCTTCGAGGATGATTGCACTTGGATCGTCTTTGCTTCGCTCGCCAAAAATCATTTATTCTCTCATGTATTTTTCCTTTACTTGTTGGTAGTGGATTTGTCTCCGCCCAACATATTGTATCAAGACAATTCATTATCTTTATATGATGTCTTTTATTCATTTATTTTGCGTGGATGAGATTAGTTATGGTTCTACTGCATTTTACAGCTTATGTATTCATATGAGATTTTCATATATTGGAGTGTACTTCGTATGAATACAACTGGCATGTCTACGCTCCTAGTCCTACGTATTTTGGGACTGGGGCGTTACATGTTTTTGTGGTGGCCCATGCAGGTCAAGATAAATTGTTTGGTTACTTTACCGTACCAAGCAAGCCTGCGAATAGGATTAAAAGTCTAGGATCTCATCCACATACTTGACCTCTTTCCTTGATTTTATCTACCGTCTGATTCATCAATTGCATCTTGCTTGCTTCCTTCCATCCCTATTCTTATCTTCCCTTCGTGCTTGCTAGAGTTTGGCCCTACTAGTTAGTTGTCCCAAAACACCATTAGTTTAATTCTTTAAGTTGGGTAGAATACCTTATGAACTAGCAACCCCTTTGACCTATATTAGCAAGCTTATTTAGATCCTAGAATCTAGAGGACCTAACCCGTCTAGCCAACCAAGGACTTGGACAAGAAGACTATAGGACGACTGTATGACTTAGAATCATTCTACCTTCTTTAAATCCTAGTCTCCCGTGCCTATGTTTTACCACCTTGACTAATGTTGCTACCATAATCTAGTTTTGCAAACTCATCCGTTTATCGAGTTTGTTCATGACTTATGCTATTGAGCGCGCTCACTAGCCTATTGTCTAATCAGAACCGGTGCATAATGGTCTGATCAACCAAGTGCACTTTGGTTCGCTTTTATCTATCGTTCTACGTGGATGGGAACATAGCTAAACTTGGCCCTTACAATCCCACCCACGACTGCCTTGCCAATTCCTTCGAAATTTTTCGATCGCCTTTGAATCACGTATTCGTATTCGATAACGCCTCCTTCGAACTCTATATTGCTTTCGCCTTCACCTATTTTAGAAGGACGAAGGCGTTGTGCTAGAACTTCCTCTAGCCTTCCTATCGGCTATGGCCATTCTCACTCGATGTTGCTATATCTTCACCCTAAACTACTCGGCCCTATCAAGACTCTCTAATCACTTAAATTTAAGCGAATCTATTTCGTTCTCTTAATCGTGACTCTCATTCATTACCCGTGACCATACCGTATTATTTTTCTATGGTCTAGGTCGCGATTTCTTACGACATGATTTTGTTAACGATCGTTCCCCATCGATACCCCCTTGTGTCTTCTCACCCCCTACTAATTCTTAATTTCGAGGACGAAATTCTTTTAAGTTGGGTAGGATATAAAACCCCTAAATTTCTACTATATTTTTTATTATTAAATTTGGTACCGATTTAAAATTTTGTATTATACGTCGCGTAATCGTATTGTACGTCGCGCACGACGTTTTATTTTTCGTAATTGCTCGACGAGTGCGAATATGTGCGAGCGTACATATTTTTAGAAAAACATTTTTCTTATTTTTTTGTTTCAAAATAATATATGTAATATTTAATTTAGCTATCAAAATTTCCTAAATTGATAATTTTATTTATGAAAAGTCTTTTATTTAGAATAAATAATATTATTCTTGCATACATATATTTCATAAATATTTGCTAGTTTATTTTAAATAAAAATGTAATTTTCCGAGATTTATTAATTTAATAATTTATTATTCAAAAAGATATTTAAAAATATTTATTATTTTCGAAATTATTATTATTGGTATTTTGAAAAATATATTTTGAAGTTATTGTGGCCATTTAAATCTTAATTTGATTTTTGGATTTATTTAAATAGTGAAATATTTGAAAAATTGATTTACCCCATTTGATTTTTAAAACTAAAATTTAACTTGATTTAAATTGAATATGTGTTTGGATTTGGATTTGATTGCTTTTAAATTAAACTACGAATTATCTATTTTGGGTTTAAACTATTCCTAGTTCTTATCCAATTGGGAAATCCCACATCCTATAAATATGCAGGTACTCCTCCAATTCATTATTCATCCACCAAATTTCCACAACCCAACCCGTGCATCGTGTCGGTGTCCCCCTTCCCTTCCACTATTTTTATTTCTATTACAATTACATTTTTGCCTTCTTCGTGTCCACATGTCGGACACGATCTCGACACAGCAACCCAGCCCGTGTCGGACACCCCGACATAATCCAAGCCCTAATCATAAACCCAACCCTAAATCCCTAGCCTAATCCAATCGTCGCCCTCGCCCCATCGACGTCGTCTCCCCTCTTCTCCCCGTCTCCATCGCCGTCAACACCAACACCAACCTAACGACCAACCCCCTGGCAGTCAGCGCCACCCCACCATTGCCGCAGCCACCAAAACAATCACCCCGGACCCTGGCCAACTCCGGCCAACTCCCAGCCGCACCACCACCGACCCACCGTCGACAGCACCACCTCCGATCAAACCACCGTCACCACACACGCACAACCACCACAGGCCACCCAATCCGCCACCAACAAACAACAACAGATTAGAAGGAAACCCTACCTGAGTCGGCCGCCTCGACCGCGCGAGCTGGAGCCGACGCCGACCTAGCCCAGCCGTCCGCCGCCGTGCGCGCCACCGCGCGTAGGACCGCTCCGCAGCCGCGCCTCTCCGCGAGCTGGCCGCACGAACCACCGCCGGATCTTCCGCTCCGCCCCCACTTCCTCCGCCGTAAGCTCTTCCCGCCGCCTCCTTTCCCGGCCGGCGACCTCCGTCGAGCAGGCGGAAACCCCCTCGCACCCCTCTCGTAAACCCTCCGACAGCCGCGAGCCGCGCCCCACTTCTCCTCCGATCGCCGCACGACCCGACCTCCGCCTCGCCTTGGCCGGACCACCGAGCTCGTCGCTCCGCCGTCCGCCCCCTCTCCTCTTCCGACCTCCCGTTTCCCCCTTTGCTTCTTCCCTCGCCTCCGGAGCGCCACCGCCGCGCCCTAGCGAGCCCGCACGCCGCATCCGCCGCACTCTTCCTCCGCCTTCGCCCCGAGCCACCGGCCGACTGCCGCTCGCCTGAGCTCCTCCGCCGCCGTCTCTCTCCCGTCATCATCTCTCTCACTCTCGAAAAGAGAGCAGACTCATTTAAGATTACTGTGTTCAATATTTTTTATTTTTATTTATTATTTTTTGTTTAGTTTTGTTTTCTGTTCGATATTTTTTATTTTGATTTATTATTTTTTTGTTTAGTTTTGTTTTCTTCTCTTATCTATTATTATTATTACCATAGATTTTTTATTCTATTATTATTATTATCTGTTTATTTAGGATGGAAGAAAAGTCACCAGCAAGACTTTGATACTTTGTATTATTATTATTATTATTATTATTATTATTATTAGTAGTAGTAGTAGTAGTAACAGTATTATCTGTTGATTTTTCTTGATATTGTTGTGATCTAGATAAATTAGTTATCGACAATAGTTTTATTATATAATTATTTTATAATAAAATAAAAATATATTTAATAAATAGTTCTAGCTAATTTTAAAGAGTTTTTGTCCAAACTATTTTATTAGTAAAGGTAAGACTTTTAGTCAAATAAATTGTAGACTTCCAAATTATTATTTAGAATATTTTGATTAATAATAATGTTTGTAGTCCACGCCTATTTTCAAAATAATTTATAAAATTATTTTTATATTATTATTTTCCCTACCAATTTTTAAATATAAATTTTGACCTAAATGAGTATTAATGTTTTCGAAGATTTATTTAAAATATTTTATGAAGTATAGTTATTATTTATAAGCGTGTTTATACAGACTTTGACTTCTAGTCTAAATCGAGTTATATCTCTATTTTTTCAAATATTATTTTGCTAGTAAATATAACATCTCATATTAGAAATACTTTCCTAAAGTGTATATATATATTATTTCCTACAATCCTATCATTTCTGATTCTCGACCATCATATTCTTACTCTCTCCGAATTTAGACTACTCTATGTCATCCCTAACTAAATTGACCCTTCTGGACCCAATGGAACTGTCCATGCCACCACCCGAGATCTCCTTGCATAGTTGTTGTACCAAAGTCGCAGTTCATGCCAGCTCGATCATTGCAGCACACCAGGCGTCCTATCAGGCAAGACACCTTGCCATTTGCTGTTTAATTATTTTAGCTCATATTTCATGCATTAGTATTATTTTCTTTATGCAAAATAAACTGTGATACATGGCTTAACCTGTTAGAACTTACTGTTCATTTATATTTCCTGCTATGTATTATTTTTCTTACACATTAAACCTAGATTTAAGGGACCACCTTTGTGTGTTGCATTCATTGGCCTTGACACGTCGTACCACTAAGTTGTGTGTCGCATGTAGAACACGGAAGTGCGTGATTGGCTGGCCACCAGTACGTACAAGCCGTGCGATAGGAATAACCGCTAATAGAGGTTGCATGCTAGTTTGACTTAGCGGTTATAGAGGTTAATGTTGTGGATACAACATAATAGGCATTGGGCGGGGAGGACAATTCCTTAGCGTATGGGCTTTGATGCACTTCCTTTGTGACCCGGACTTTCCGCTGGAGATACGGGGTTGATGACCCATGATTACTGACGGCCACTGACGATTCTGCGGAACGTCATGCTTTTACTGATGGGGCCTCTGGTGCCCAAAGGGGGACTACGCCGATCCTATTTAGCCAGGGCCCATGCGTAGGAAGGATTGTTCTTAACTACATATCACTTAGAACGGTAGGCTACCTTTATCCGTTAGGTACGAGTACTTTTGATTTGGGTACTTGTATCTGACCGTGGCTTGGAACAATAACTTGTCGCGGATTAGTTCGTCACATCTTGTCATTGTTTGGTTGTAGGTGTGACTTACTACTTCGATGAGAAGGTATTGAACCTTGTTGGGGTCCGGATACCATATTGGATTCATAGCATGGAAAGATACGTCACCGTGAATTAGTTTACCATCTCCTGTCCTTGTTTGGTTGGGGGGATGGTACGCTCGTTCAGTAGGTGCGTATTGGACCATGTTATAATTCAATTGACTTATTTATTTGAGCAATATTTATTCAGTTTATATGGCATGATATTATGTGTCTTGTTACGTCCCTCTGAGGACCTGGTTATCTCTCCAGGTGTGTGCTATTGTCTTTCGCAGGTGTTCTAGCTCTAGCCGTGATCATCGTTATTTTCTTCGAGGATGATTGCACTTGGATCGTCTTCGCTTCGCTCGCCAAAAATCATTTATTCTCTCATGTATTTTTCCTTTACTTGTTGGTAGTGGATTTGTCTCCGTCCAACATATTGTATCAAGACAATTCATTATCTTTATATGATGTCTTTTATTCATTTATTTTGCGTGGATGAGATTAGTTATGGTTCTACTGCATTTTACAGCTTATGTATTCATATGAGATTTCCATATATTGGAATGTACTTCGTATGAATACAGCTGGCATGTCTATGCTCCTAGTACTACGTATTTTGGGACTGGGGCGTTACATAAACACATCAAGGGTCAAGGGACATCTTATCACGACGAGGGTATATGTAATATACCACTCAGAGCATCAAGCTATTCCGACACAATATTCCCTCGCATCAAACCAACATCCAATATGGACAATCCATCCTGCAGTGGTTATGTTGACCACAAATATCGACTCAAGATTCTGTCGATTTTCATTCACTGAAATCCATGCACATTCTATTCCAACATACCAAACCATCACCCACAGTCGATTGCTGCATAACAATCGACTTCAATGAATCCCACACATAAGACATCCAGCATACATCACAAACTTATTATCGCATCGCATCATTGTTATTCTTTTTGGTATCTTTTAGAAATTCAACAAAGCACACATATCACAGCCCACATATTTAGACTTATTGTATGGAACACCCAGTGAGATGTTAGAATGATCAACGGACTTTCAGTCAAGGGAACAACTTAGAATAGTTTGGAAGCAACACAGAGTAATCGAAGAAGCACTATGAGTCATCATAGAGGCAACTTTGATTTCATCGCGGAAGCAACTTTGAGTATTCGCGGAAGCAACTTTGATTCACCATGGAAGCAACTTTTGAATAATCGCGGAAGCAATCTTTGAATCATCTTTAGTAGCAACATTGATTAGAAACAAATCGAATAAGAATCCAAGGACGTAAAACCTGGCTCTGATACCATTATGTCACGCCCCGATCCCGGAGGATCGAAAACTAGCCACTGGGCGTGATGCCGTACAAGTCTAGATTGCACTTGTACAAGGCAAAACCATTACTGTTCCTGGTAATTCTCAGAAAACATCGGCAACGCAGCAGAACCAAGCAGATAAATTGAAGTCACACAAGATATTGAAGAAATGTATCTCTTTTATTAATAATCATAATGGATTACAAGACTTGTAGCGGAATACAGAGTTTACAACTGATTACAAGACTTTTGAATAGCCAACTGAATGTATACACATGCCCTTTAGGCTACAAATGAATATACCGACTTCTTTACAATGAACTTGCCAATTTGGCTACAATCTCACTGGTACAACTGAGTTCTCCTGTTCCATACATTATGTCCCGTATAGCACAAGACATCGTCTTCAAAGAAGAGCTTCTACACATCCATCCGATTCATCGATGCTAAGCACTGATTCACAGGATTTCCCCCATGCAAACACCTGTAATATTGTCCACAACGTGGGTCAGTACATTATCAATGTACTGGCGAGCGGTGCTGGCCCAACTCACCTAAGAAGACAACACTAAGTAATCATGTTACAGAACATTATTAACAGTGGTCTTTCTCGTTACCTTAGGGTCAATTTCATGTTATAGCCGACAAGAGGTAAAACATGCAAATCTCATAGCCAACATAATTTAAAGCATACTGTTATCACCCTTTGGTGATTCTTACCCACGGTCGTGTAGCCATCCCTGTACATTTATAATACTTACTCTGCCTGCACAAGACATTGTTAGGAACAATATCATGATTCATTATAAATATCACCGTTCAGGTGATTCTTACCAACAGCCGACATCCTTTCCTGTATTTGAGTAATAACTTACTCTGCCTGCATAAGACATCATTAGCACCTGACCTATCTATATGAAGGTCACTGGCGACACGCCATCTTGGACCGACTTACAGGTATACAGCGCCCTTGCCAGTGCAGGTAGCTAGCCCCACTGCAAGTCCTGTATACCGTGCTACTACTTCAGCACTGCTACTACTTCAGCATTGGTTTCCCCCAGGACGAACCGGGTTCTATGGCCCAGGAATACCGTTCGAGAAACCACCTTGTCGACAAGTTGTCCATGACCATGCAACTATATGCAACTTATCTAAGAAGAAAACATATAATGCATGATAAGGAAAACTAAGTAATTCAGCCACCATTCTCATTCATATTGCCATCTTGCCTTGAGCCAATGCTCACATTATCATCTGCCCAATCCAGGGTCTTGGCGTAATCAACATTCTACATCGGCGACAGGATAATAGAATGTTGTTACCCAATCCTTTTGCCACATCTTTGATACCATACATCTTTCCAACCAACTCAATGTACTCACCGCCCAATTCCTGGGACTTAGCATCTGTTTAGTCTACATTCATTCGAATGCAATTCAAGCATACTCACTGTCCAGTTCTTGGGTCTTAACATCTGTTTTACCATCTATTCATTGAGCCAAAGCTCGATATACTCACCGCCCAAGTATTTGGGACTTTGCCTTCACCTGTCATATAATTCATCGTAACATCGTACAAGCATACAAATTCATTTAGCCACAACAGTTTACGTTCAGGTGATTATTATCTTACATTATCTTTCCAAATTCCATGCAAGGTGTTATTGAACAACTCAATTGGAAACATAGCATACTCATCCTTATTTTAAGCGTGAAGCTAAAGGATCTTTGAAGGGTTCAACACTACTCACATTCATAGGACGATTCCCGCCACGATCGCATAGCCTTCCAAGCGATCCTTCGCATATTCCTAAGTCCAACAAGGCTTCGTCGAACCAACCATCCATCATAAGGCATCTTGCGGGTCGGGGCACTACATCCAGGGGTATGAGTAGTACATCTATTGCCCAACAAGACTGCTGACAGATGAAACGTGTCTTGACTTATAACATGAACAACCATATCATATACTTGTAAAAGAAAACATATAACTGACTGTGCCGCAATCCGGCAGGACATGTGACTCGATCGTGTATCAATACGCGCAAACTTGGTAGTGCATGGAGCCCTTGCCTAGCAGGGTTGAGCCACGCCTCATGGGGCCCTTGGAGCTCGGGGTTGGTAGTGCGAATTTTCTTCTACAATGATCTACTTGAATTTTACTAGTCATTTACCTTATCATATTCATGTCAAATTCTTAAGTCGTGGACACTCAAGAATTTCCTAAGATGACGTGTGTTATGTACGAATAATTCGTAAGTTATCACTTACGAACATCCCCGTACTAACATCACGTGATACACGAAACAATACTCACACTCGATTGTCCAGTGCCAAGATGCAATAGATTAACATTTAACAAGTTATATCCACGGTGTCAAGAAAGAATATGTACTCATATCTCGGGTATAGAAATCAATAAGAAAATCAAGTCATGAGTGCGTTACTACGAGCCACTATCAAGAATCTGGACATAAAACAATACGTGAATATGAACACATGTCATGTATATATTGTACAATCATGTTCTAACTATACTAAAATACTAAAGCATGATAAAACATCAGTTCAATCGAAGAAAATAGCAAAAGCGGACGAAAACAGACAAAAACAGGCAAAACAGCTCAAATCAGCCTAAAACGGCATACCAGCGGTATACGGCGGTATACCGACGGTATTTTGGCCTAAAGACAGAAAGTTTCTGGTGCAAAAATCGGCATACCTTCGGTATACTACGGGATACCATCGGAATTCCGATCTTCCAAACAGCAACAAAATCCAGATTTTTGTCAAAACTTGTTTCGGTCATAAAAACTTCATTTTAAATCGAAATTCGGATTTTCAAAAGCCAAAATCGCATAGAATTTAATTTCCTACAACATGGTAGTATTAGTTTTCACAAATTAAAGCATTTGATAGATCAATACCTCAAAATACTCAAAAATTACCTCTAGAAACTCAGATCTACGTAATTCTACCGATCAAAATCAAAAGTGCTATATACTAAAGATGTTAACAATCTAGAGGAGCATATTATAGAACAATAAAACTTTAATTTCTATGGAAAACAAAATTATAGCATGGTCATGTCACTTTTGAGCAAGATGTACTTGCCTAGGGTTAAGTTCCAAGTCTAATCTTCTACTCAACCACCAAGAGGGGTTCCGAAACTACACTCTAGGCCACAAGGCCAACCCTTCCTAAGCTTGAGGAAGAGGAAAGAGAGTGAAGAGGAAATGGAGAAGGAAAGAAAAGAGAGGAGAGAGAAACTCAATGGATATATATAGAAGGGGTGAATTAATCGTGACCGTTGGATCATGATCTATGTCGAAATCTAGATCAATCCTAGCCATTGAAAGAAAACCAATTATCTAATGGATAATAGGATGCATCGACACTATTCACGAAAATATCTAAATACTATTCATCAAAATATCTAAATACTATTCACGAAAATATCAGAAACACTATTTATGAAAATATCAGAAACACTATTCATGAAAATATCATAAATCGAAAATATGGAAAATCTGTCCGACGGTATGCCGTCGGTATACACCGGTACACCGTCGGTATGCCGGTCAAGGAGAAAATCTATAATTTGGGAAAATTTTTAAAGCATTCTGAAACCCAAAAAAAAACGACAATACAATAAAAAAATACGTATCCGTATATAAATACCGATACTGTGAGACGAGTCTCACAACTCTCCACAACTTAGAAAAATTTCGTCCTCGAAATTTCCTAAAGCTAGTCGAGCAAAAATACACATGCTAAAACAATGTAAAATCATAACACATCGAAAGAAACCATCCCGTGTACAAGTGATATTTGAGATACAGAATTTAAATAAATGCGGAAAATAATAAATACATACATATATAATACAAGAAAAGGGGGCATATGGAATAATATACCCCTGACTCAGTTGAGTAGGGATTTGTCCTCGCTTGCCTACGCTGACTCACAAAGTGGACAAGGGTCAAGTTTTGAAGTAAGTCGGTACCAACGACTCAGTCGAAGATATGACTCTAATCCAGGACGCACCTACGTAGTCGGGATACATGATAGATATCGTGTATCACGAGATACGGAGGCAGATGAGTGGTACGAGAAACTCGCGTTCACTCGCCGAATATGTCAAGTCGACCATCGCATTCCGGGTATGAATAGAATACAAGGCCGTCAACGGAACCCAAGAATAAGAATGACTGAAGGAACATCTCAGAAGTTTAACAATCTGACTGCCCTCAACCAACATCTGCTCAATGATAACAAACTCTCTCTGTCTATGCATCGGGACTGCTGCTCTTACCTGCTGCTGATTTTATCTGACTTACTGGACCTGGACAAACTGCGCCGGATGCTGACATTAAATCTGCTGAGACCGCGTCGGAAGGAGGTGCTGAACATGGGATCGGGCTGACTTTATTAGCTGAACTGACTGGAATGAAGTGAACTGAGCTGCCACCAAATGCTGAGATGGTACTAGTACCTGATTCTGTGGAGGCGGGATCTGATGCCGACATACTGCCTGAACCAAGGAAGATGACGGAGCAATAAAATCCTCGAAAGAAATAGATAAGAAGGTTGGGTGTCCCCGAATGATAAGGACACGTGATATCAAAAGGGACAGGAATAGAGCAAAGACATATCAAGCATGTTTACAGTTCTAGGAAAACGAGATGATGCGATCAGCAAGAGGAGATCAAAAGAAGACAAATATAGGATTGAGATTCTAATAAGATGAATCCCCCACAAGTCTGAAGACAGACCTGCATGGGCCACCAAAAAACCCTGTCACGCCCCAGAACCAGAATACTGGAGATCGGGGGCGAAACAAAGCCAGCTACGTATATCAGAGTACGCCAATCCCCCGAGATACGGTCAAAGCTGTCTAGAAGACAAGTGGGTGGACTCTAGCATGCCACTGACGACTTCTAAGGTCGAACAAATCCTATCTCAATCCAATCAACATAAGAAGCAATAAAGAGTAAATCATATATGAGATGGGTAAGGCGTCCCAAACACAAATACATACATAATCATGAGAGCTGACATAATAAAAGATATATCAACTGACTATACAAAAGGTACGTAAATGTACAACTAGCAGCTGTCCAGAATATACATCCACGCCGTACTAAGACGGAGGGAACAAAACCCAGAAACAAGGACTAACATATGTCCTTGGCTAATACACTACAAAATGAAAGTGCAAGATAAAGTGGGAAATAAAGGTAACCCACTCGCTAATCCATGTCGGTCCTCTGAGTGCGAACCATCCGGAGGAGAAGACGGTAGATCCTCGTGATCAACTATGGAACCTGGCCATGCAAAACCAGTGGGGTCAGACCCCAAATAGCAAGTACCACAAGGAAGGCTCGAGGTGAACGACAAAGTCCAACAATAACACAACAACATAATGACAGAAATAAATAAATATGGGTCGAGACTAGTGCGGTACCAATGCACGTATCTCGAGAATATAAATGACTGGTCACTGAATGGAAATACTGAACCATATAGCAATATAGAACAATAAGCCAATGAGCAACAAGGGACTTAGGAACTACTAGAAATCGGAGCCACAATCCTTAAACCAAATAAGGACCAGGGTTGCAGATCTTTTTTCTAGCAGAACTTAGCCTCTGGCCACTCATCGACAAAAGAGCATATAAAGTAACGCACAACCAAAAGTGCACGACCAATCATTACCTACGGCTTGCTATCATTAACTAGCTAGGGTTATCACAATCCTAATTACTAGTATGCAAGTTGAGAATCTTCGCAACTACCTGACTGCAGATACCCGGATGTCTAGGGGTACGAGTAGTACATCTATTGTCCAACAAGACTGCTGGCAGATGAAACGTGTCTTGACTTATAACATGAACAACCATATCATATACTTGTAAAAGAAAACATATAACTGACTGTGTCGCAACCTGGCACGACATGTGACTCGATCGTGTATCAATATGCGCAAACTTGGTAGGTCATGGAGCCCTTGCCTAGCTGGGTTGAGCTACGCCTCATGGGGCCCTTGGAGCTCGGGGTTGGTAGTGCGAATTTCCTTTTACAATGATCTACTTGAATTTTACTAGTCATTTACCTTATCATATTCATGTCAAATTCTTAAGTCGTGGACACTCAAGAATTTCCTAAGATGACATGTGTTATGTACGAGTAATTCGTAAGTTATCACTTACAAACATCCCCGTACTAACATCACGTGATACACGAAACAATACTCACACTCGATTGTTCAGTGCCAAGATGCAATAGATTAACATTTAACAAGCTATATCCACGGTATCAAGAAAGAACATGTACTCATATCTCGGGTCTAGAAATCAATAAGAAAATCAAGTCATGAGTGCGCTACTACGAGCCACCACTACTAAAATAACCCAGATTAGCGACGTCAGGAGACGTCGCTAAATACAGGAAATACGTCGCTAACAATGATTTGCGACGTATTTAGCGACGAAAAACCTACGTCGCTTATAGGCAAGTCGCAGATGGCAATTTAGTCGCCAAACGTCGCTATTTACGACGCGTAGTTAATTGTCGCTAGACGTCGCAAAATGAGCGACAGATAGCGACGTATAAGTACGTCGCCAATATTGCGACGTAAAGCGACCACTAGCGACGCTTCAAAAGTTTATAAATGATGACGAGGCATGGCATCCACGTGGCCACGTGGGCAACGTAGCGACGTGTATTAGCGACGTCGAGCGATGTAACGTCGCTAGTTAGCGACGTATAGCGACGTCTGTGTGACGTCGCAGTACGTCGCAGAACGTCGCTATCCGTCGCTAATATAAAAAAAAATTTTAAAAAAATATAATTGATATTTTTGTTATGCTGTGTGTCTGTGTTTACATTGTGTGTGAAGTGCAGTGTTCGAACCATCGACAGTTTCGCTTACTGTTGTATGTTTTATCTTTGATAGAAAGAGCAACAGTTCAGGGTGCACTTCTCAGAGCTTCCTCTTCACGTCCTTCACCTTTTCGGGAACCTTTACGACGTCCGAGAAAGTGAAGGACGTGAAAATGAAGCTCTCAGAAGTGCACCCTGAACTGTTGCTATTTCTATCCAAGATAAAACATACAACAGTAATCGAAACTGTCGATGGTTCCGAACACTGTATTTCACATTCACTGTAAACACAGACACACATCATAACAAAAATACACAATATATTTTTTTAAAATTTCGGCAGCATCTCCTTTGTATATCAGATCATCGCTTATAACCCAGCGTAGGTATATTTGTCATCCCGTCGCAGATATCACAAAGTAAATATCACAATAAAAATAAGAGACAGTGCAAAGTAAATATCACAGACACACATCCTCACAAACATCCAATAGAGTCAAATAAAAATGAAAGATGATAAAAAGTCTCCCACCAAGTGTATAAACAATAGTATATGAATAAATAATTTGCCCATAGGGCCAATACATACAAGTCATAAAAAAACCAATAAAATTACTGCGGACCCCTGCCGCGCAACTGGGATAGAATGTAGTCATACTGCTCCTGGGTGAGCTGTACCGTAGGGGCAGTAGGAGGCAGTACAATGTCTGGAGTCGGCGCCGGAGGCAGTGCAGTATCTGGAGTCGGCGCCGTCGATGGACCCGGAGGACGTACCTGCTCCAGCTCTCGCAGTCGCTCACCATGCGCAGCAAGGGTACTCACCACCTTCTCAGTATACTGAGCGAGTGAGAGAGAAAGGCTCCTCTGTGATCCGTCCAGCTCGACCTGTCTACGCTCCGTGCGCTGCGTAGACTCGGTGAGCGTCTGCAAGTTGGCAGCTACAGCCTGATGCAGACTCATCAGCTCCTGTATACTGCGCTCGACCGCATCAAATCGTCCGGTGACGATCGGAGGGTCGTATCGTCGCTCGACCGCATCAGAAATCTGCTGCTGCAACTCGCGACGCAGCTCCTCGATCTAACGACGAACATCCTCAGCTCGTGACGACGCCTGCGTAGCCGGAGACTGCGCACTGACAGAGGGGGCCCGGGATGACTCCGAAGCCAAATACGCGCCGTAGGATCCCGTACCGTAGTACGTACCCTTCTGAAGACCGCCAACGGCGGTCATCCAGAGCTCGTCTGGCGATGGCTCTGCAGGCGGCTGGGAGGAAGTACCAGCCCCTCCCTCTGCTTGCACACTAGCAGCAGCAGCAGCATCAGCCGCCTCCTTCTGTAGCCGAACAAACTCGGCCTAGAACATGTTTGCTAACGTGTAAGTGTTTACTAAAGTCTATATTGATATCTATTTTCCTGTTTTCTAAATTATAGTCAGTTAATATTAGTTGAATAGAACGTACATATGCCTGCGTCGCCCTCTCGTCAATGAAGTTCCCAGCCCTCCGATGGGTGACCAGGAAGACGGTCACCATGTTCGGGTCCTCACCCTTCTTTACCTGTTAAAATATATTATCTATTATTAGTATTAAACATTATATCGAACTATATATAAATTAATGTCCGTCATAGGAAACGTACCAGACGATAAAAATGCTCCGTCATCGGAATGGAGCCACCACACCACTTACCGGCGCTCGACCGCGCCACCTTGGCCTTCTCAGACCGCTCCTGGTACTGGCGCTCGCTGAATCTAGCCTTCATCGCAGTCCACTGCTCTGGCGTAATCCAACCCTGGATCGGACGTCCGGCGCGATCACGACGCTTCTGGCCGTCGATCGCATCACGGATGAGCTTGGCTATGACGGCAGGAAATTGGCTCTCGATCCTCGCCGCCCGGTGTGGTGGATAGAAATAGGTCCTCTACAAGAAGTAAAATACAAAAGTTGTATAATATACACAAATGATTATTAAAATTTAAAAATAAACAAATTTTTTACCTTGAAGTGGGCGAACCAAAAGGCCTTCCTATCTGCGGGAGCATCTGAGTAGTTGAGCCAAGGCCCACCATAGTTCTGCCTCACAAATGTCCCCAGCTGTCTCTGTACTGCAGAAGGCCGATATCTATACAATAATAATTTTTCATGAATATATATGTACATATAATCATTTGAGAAATATATAATAATTAATTAACTTACTTCATAGGTCCGTCCGTCCAAATCTCCATACGCGTCTCGCCCGGGGGAGCGCATGGAGGGTCGCTCTCACCTCCTGCCTGGGCAGGATCAGTCTGATCGCCGTCCTCCATATGATCGGCGTAGGCTCCCTCCATAGAGCCGTCGACAGTAGGAATGCTGGACGGGGGATCAGGGATGCTGGACGCGGGATCAGGAAGGCTGGACGACGAGGGAGGAGTCGCCAACCTGCTAGAACTGCCCTGTCCCGGTAATGGACCGGGAACAGGAAGGCTGGACGACGAGGGAGGAGTCGCCAACCTGCTAGAACTGCCCTGTCCCGGTAATGGACCGGGAACAGAACGGTACACTGGCGTACTCGGAGATGAGGATGAGGGTACGGAACTGCCCTCTCCATCCCCAGCCCGAGGCTGACGGGGCTGCCTAATATATAATCCTCCGCGTCGTCCAGATGGTCTAGTCATACCTGACAATAAAACATATGACAATAAAACAAAAAAACATATTTATATGATAGACATCACAGATTTTTGAAAAATATCATAGTCAAAAAGTGTCACTGAAGTGTCAATAAAAGTGTCAATAAAGTGTCACTGAAGTGTCACAGATTTATATGATAGAGTGTCACTAAAGTGTCAAATATGATTATAAAACAAACGTACAGATTTAATCCTCTTCTAAAATTCATCTAGTTCGTTTAGCTCATCTACTTCTTCTTCTTCTTCTTCTTCTTCTTCTTCCTCCTCTACATCTTCACTTTCATCTGCATCTTCCTCTTCAGATAATTCTACTTCTTCTACACAATTAGATGTGTAATAGGAAACTTCCGTCGTGTCCACTTCTATAATATTTGTTATAAGAGGTAGTTCATCCTGTTGATAAGCTATATCGTCAACCTCAAAGGTATTTCTAGCTTTGGTCTTGCATACTGCCCACCAGTCCGACCTTGTTGTTTCCCGTTTAGGATAACTTGTGAAGTACACGAGCTGAGCCTCAAATGGTTCATAGGCTTGATATCGACGCCGATAGTTTATATCAACAAGACCGTGCTTGTCTACTTTCCAACCTTGACCTTCAATCGGATCGAACCAATCACACCTGAATAACACAATCTTAGCAGGCTCTATTCCATAACTATATGTCAGCTCCACAATCTCCCGTAACACGCCATAGAAATCGTTGCCAGCATCAACATCTTTGTAGTTCGAAGATCTGATACACAAACAGCTATTTTTGGTGGAATCGAGATCCACAAAGTTGTCTCTGATCGGGCAAGTTGTTGACTTGAACCTAAACCCATTAACACAGTAGCTTGGCCATATTTTTGCAGCATAAATTGGTCCCTTGGCTAGCGTTCTAATAGACTCATTCTCAAGTCTTGCGTATGGACGATCGATCTAAATACCACGAAAGAAGCAATTAAGCTCATTCTCAATCAAGTGCATATACAAAAAGGTAATTACAGAGTTCTCAAGTCTTACATATGCACTCAACCATGATGGAAAATAACGCCTCATTTCTTGTTCTAGTTCTTCTTCTGTTATGTATGGCCTACCCGACCTCACATCATCATTAAATATGCTGAAAACAACATCGTTCAATTAATGTAATAGTATAATAATTAACACTATTAAAATAATATAGACGTATTAATTACTTACCCCTCCGGTTTCTCTACTTCCTCCTCGTCGCAGTTGAGTAATACATACACCTGAGCAGCCCTTAGCTCATCATCGTTCAGATATCTCTTTTTCATCTTACCCGATGGCTTTCCTGGAGCATTGAATACCTTCAGTATTGTATCATTACTTTCATGATCTCCCTCGTCGTTTCTGGAAGCTCTCGTTCTATTAGTTGCAACATGAGGCTTGAAATACATCGAACAAAAGTTTGTAATCTCCTCGAGAACATAGGCTTCACAAATAGAACCCTCGACCCGTGCCTTATTTTTCACCTTTCTTTTTAGGTGATTCAAATGTCGCTCGAACGGGTACATCCATCGATATTCGACGGGTCCACCAACACGTGCCTCATAGGATAGATGAATCGGCAAATGCTCCATAGAGTCGAAGAATCCAGGAGGAAATACCCTCTCTAGCTTGCATAGTGTTACCGCAATGTCCTTCTCTTGCTTTTCTAGACGATCAACGAGCAATTTCTTAGAACAAAGATCCCTGAAGAATATGCTAAGCTCCGCCAATGGATCCCAAACTGCCTGCGGTAAGAATTTCCGAAATGCAATCGGAATTAACCTCTCCATGAATACGTGACAATCGTGGCTCTTCATACCCGTCAATTTGTTTTCCTTCGGATCGACACATCTTCTCAGATTTGACACATATTCGTCTGAAAATTTTAGGCCCTGGATCCACCGACAAAGTCTCACTTTATCCTCCTTGTCCAGCGAAAAAATTGACTTCGAAAGGAACTGTTTTCCATTCTGCTGTATCAAATGCAACGCAGGGCGTTTGCATATTTCTTTTAAGTCCAACCTGGCCTTGGGATTGTCTTTCGTTTTTCCCTTTACGTCCATCACAGTATTAATTATGTTATCAAACACATTCTTCTCAATATGCATGACATCAAGATTATGTCTGATCAGATTGGTACTCCAGTATGGCAGATCCCAGAATATGCTCCTCTTTGTCCAGTTATGAACTCTACCAAATCCATCGCACTTGTACCCAGTTGTAGGATCTTCGATAGCACTTGGAAAATCTTTAACCTCCTCCCATATCGTGTCTCCGCACCACCTTGGCGGTGAATCACCCTTCTCTACAACGCCGGCACGGAAAGCATTCCTGTTCCTTCTGAACGGATGATCTTTTGGCAGAAATTGCCGATGACAATCAAAGAAGCACGGCTTTCCGCCGTGTTTCAAGCGGAAAGCCTTACTACGGTCCATGCAATACGGACATGAGAGACGGCCATGAGTGCTCCATCCAGATAACATTCCATAGGCCGGAAAGTCGTTGATGGTCCACATAAGAGTTGCCTTCATCTGAAAATTCTGCTTCCTGGAAACATCGTACGTGTTAGCGCCTACTTCCCATAACTGATTCAACTCGTCTATCAAAGGCTGTAAGTACACGTCAATGTTCCTCTTGGGATTGTTCGGACCAGGAATTATAACGGTTAGAAACATGTACTGAGTCTTCATGCACATCCAAGGCGGTAGGTTATACGGATTAACAATCACAGGCCAGCACGAATACTGGGATCCCGAAAGACCAAAAGGAGTAAAACCGTCAGAAGATAGTCCCAACCTGACATTTCGCGGATCTGAAGCAAAATCTGGATACACTCGATCAAAGTGCTTCCACGCTTCTCCATCGGATGGGTGATCCAACACTCCTTCAATCTGTTCTCGCATGTGCCAACTCATATTTTCGGCCGTCTCTTTCACCATAAATAATCTTTGCAACCGCGGCGTTAAAGGCAAGTAGTGCATTGAATCAGTCGGTCTTCTTGCACCGGTAGACCTTCCTGTACTAGTTGTCTTATAGCGATCAGCACCACAAAATCTGCACACATCTGCGTCCTTGTCGTCTTTGTAGTACAGCATGCACCCATTGCGACAGGAATCGATTTTTTCGTATCCCATCCAGAGCGATCTCACCATCCTCTTAGACCGGTAGAAGTCTTTAGGCAACTTAGCACCCGCCGGCAAGATCTCTATAATCAACTCCAACACTCGGTTGTAGCATTCTTGCGACATGTTAAAATCTGACTTAATGCTCAACAGTCTTGTAACCACCTCCAACGGTGAATGATCCTCACAACCAGGATATAATGGAGTCCTTGCATTCTCCAGCAACTCCATGAACTGTGCAGCATCGGCGTTCGGTGCCTCCTCAGGTGCATCGTGAACGAAACTAGGCCCCGCAGCGTCGAAAACCATGTTCACGCACCCGTCGTCATATGCATGATTATCTGAAACAAAATTAGGTCCCGCATGCATATACGGCTCAACGTAAGGCTCCGGCTCTGATGCTAAAGATACAAGTTCTCCGTGTGCGGTCCACTGATAGTAATTAGGCGTGAAACCCCTCGAGTACAAATGATATGTCACTTCCACTTCTGAATAATATTTCACGTTATGACATTTCACACACGGATACTTAATTTTGGTGCCGTCCATGTACTGAGGGAACGCCTTAGCAAACTGCAGGAACTGCTCTACTCCCGCTATGTATTCATCCCGCACACCACACATATCATCAGGACGACGATTGTACATCCATGAACGATTCCGCAAGTAGTAATTCATATCCATTTGAAAATAATTCTGCAAAGATGGACACACATTATCCAACAGGCACAAATTCGTATATAATGTCTTATTATGGGACACACATTAGTAGCGGACAGTTACTAATAACAATGATATTGACCGATACCGATACGGTTTGGCATGTTCCGATCCGATACAGACATACCAAATATTGACCGATACCGACATTGGCATGTTCCGATACTATACAGACCGATACCGATACCAAATATTGACCGATACCGACATTGGCATGTTCCGATACCGATACTATACAGACCGATACCGACATTGGCATGTTCCGATACTATACCGACATTGGACAGTTACTAATAACAATGATATTATCCAACAGGCCGATACCGATACGGTTTGGCATGTTCCGATCCGATACAGACCGATACCAAATATTGACCGATACCGACATTGGGGGTCTTTGTTCCGGTCAATTCGACAAAACCAATCGGTAAGGGTGACTACTATTTCATATAATTTCAAAACTACTAAGAAATAACGCTGAAATACTTAAAATTATGCCTAAATGTATAAAATATATGTTTTTAAATGTAAATAATTTATTAATAATTATTTGTTTTTCGATACCAAAGTTCGATACTCCGATACGATACCGCCGATACTACCGGTATCGCCGATACCAATACTCATAGGAATAGTCCGATACCGATTCCGATACCGATATTGTGAACCTTGGGTATATATCGTCAACATTTCAGATTCTTAAAATGAATTTCAAATGGATTTCAAATGAATTTCAAATGAATTTCAAATGGTATATATCCCTACATTTTGCGAATCCCTTGAACAAAAAATAAAATCCTATAATGTGAAGTAGGCATGCACGAAGAAAATTTCTTTTCGAGCCAACAAGATTTGTAACGATCCTAACATTTAGAAAGAATTAACATCACCATTATATATCATAATAAATCACAAACATAAGCAAGGAAAGGAAGTAGTTAACATGGCATTGTCTTCCAAAGTTCAAAATGTCATGAGCCCGGTTCATGTCCCGCTCTTACTGCTACTACTACACCTACTTCGGTCCATTTGAGTCACATCTATTCTCTCCTTTCTTTCTTTTTCTTTTTTCTTAGTACCACTTGCAATATGTGACAGAGAAATCTATCGACCAATATTAATGGCAGTAGACCAGCATTCAATGGAGACCAAGAGGAAGAGCGAGAGAAGCAACAAAATCGTACTCGATAAAGAAAAGTGGCAGACTGTACACGTACAACAATCATGGAAAAGAAACATGAAAAAGGAAAAGAAAAATAAAAATATCACAAGACAAACCAGCAGCGATATGGACTGCAGTCAACTCGCACTCTCTCTCTCTCTTCCTCATCGGTAGTGAATGTGCGTGCAAGCGCCTAAGTGTTCGACCAAAATATACACTTCACCCCTGCCCCCCTCCCCCTACCCCTGCACCCACCCCAACCCTCCCCTGCCCCCCCTTCCCCCTCCCCCCCTCCCCCCTCCCCTGCCCCCCCTCCCCATACCCCTGCACCCACCCCAACCCTCCCCTGCCTTCCCTCCCCTGCCCCCCTCCCCCTGCACCCACCCCAACCATGCCCCCCTCCCTCTACCCCTGCACCCCCCGGGTACCCCCACCCCTCCCTCCACCCCTCGACAGTAAGACCCCCCCCACCCCCTGCACCCAACCCCACCCCTCTCTTCCCCCTCGACAGAAAGACCACCCCAGCAGCTAGGGTTAGAGTTCTCGTGTCCGTGTCTGTGTCTAGATAGCTAGGGCTAGGGTTAGGGTTTACCTGAGGAGGGTGGCTTCGTCGGAGGATGGAGGCGGTGAGGAGGGTGGCTTCGTCGGAGGAGGAAGCGGCGAGGAAGGCTCCTTCGTCGGAGGAGGGAGGCTGGTCGCCGGAGGGAGGGGTCAACGGGCGAGCGGGGTCTCCGGGGGGAGAAGGGGGAGGGTCTCGCCGGAGGGAGTGGTCGCCGGAGGGGGAGGGTTCGCCAGGGGGAGAGGGGAGAGCGGGAATAAATTTTTGGGTGAAAATTTTGGGATTTCGATCGGGCCAGGAACCCTATATGAAATAAAACAGCGACGCCTACATGATACGTCGCTAAACGTCGCAAGCCAGCGACGTAAATTATACTACGTCGCTGAACGTCGCTACGCAGCGACGGACAGCGACGTGTAGCACAAGACGTCGCTATATGCAATTATCAGCGACGCGTATTTCCGCCGTCGCTAATATACGTCGCTATTTAAGCATATTTTAGTAGTGCACTATCAAGAATCTGGACATAAAACAATACGTGAATATGAACACATGTCATGTATATATATTGTACAATCATGTTCTAACTATACTAAAGCACTAAAGCATGATAAAACATCATTTCAATCGAAGAAAATAGCAAAAGCGGACGAAAACAGACAAAAAGGGCCAAAAACAGCTCAAATCAGCCTAAAACGGCATACCGGCGGTATACGACGGCATACCGACGGTATTCCGGCCTAAAGACAGAAAGTTTTTGGTGCAAAAATCGGCATACCTTCGGTATACTACGGGATACCGTCGGAATTTCGATCTTCCAAACAGCATCAAAATCTAGATTTTTGTCAAAACTTGTTTCGGTCATAAAAACTTCATTTTAAATCGGAATTCGGATTTTCAAAAGCCAAAATCGCATAGAATTTAATTTTCTACAACATGGTAGTATTAGGTTTCACAAATTAAAGCATTTGATAGATCAATACCTCAAAATATTCAAAAATTACCTCTAGAAACTCAGATCTACGTAAATCTACCGATCAAAACCAAAAGTGCTATATACTAAAGATGTTAACAATTTAGAGGAGCATATTATAGAACAATAAAACTTTAATTTCTATGGAAAACAAAATTATAGCATGGTCATGTCACTTTTGAGCAGGATGTACTTGCCTAGAGTTAAGTTTCAAGCCTAATCTTCTACTCCACCACCAAGAGGGGTTCCGAAACCACACTCTAGGCCTCAAGGCCAAGCCTTCCTAAGCTTGAGGAAGAGGGAAGGGAGTGAAGAGGAAATGGAGAAGAAAAAAAAAGAGAGGAGAGAGAAACTCAATGGATATATATAGAAGGGGTGAATTAATCGTGACCGTTGGATCGTGATTCATGTTAAAATCTAGATAAATCCTATCCATTGAAAGAAAACCAATTATCCAATGGATAATAGGATGCATCGACACTATTCACGAAAATATCTAAATACTATTCATCAAAATATCTAAATGCTATTCACGAAAATATCAGAAACACTATTTATGAAAATATCAGAAACACTATTCATGAAAATATCATAAATCGAAAATATAAAAAATCTGTCCGGACGGTATGCCGTCGGTATACACCGGTACACCGTCGGTATGCCGGTCAAGGAGAAAATCTATAATTTGAAGAAAATTTTAAAGCATTCCGAAAACCAAGAAAATACGAAATACAATAAAAAAATACGTATCCGTATATAAATACCGATACTATGAGATGAGTCTCACATCGACACTCCATTAGTGCTTACTAAGGCCACTAGAACTTGCTAACTTGCTAACTTGCTGGAAGAATATGAGAGTTCTAAGCATACTGGTGGCATACCACCGGTGTGCCCTTGACATGCCGTTTGTGCTCACTAAAAGTCTCAAAATTTGTTGGAATGGAATATGGTTTATACTCGACGTGCAGCTGCCTAAGAAAACTTTGTATTAGTGACAAAACTTAGGGTCTATTTCAGGGGAACTTAGAAGGATTCCTAAGTTTAAGTTGCGCTTTCAATTGCCTTTACTTATGTTACAACAATAACCTAGGAAACCTCATTACATAAAAGGAAAGAAAGATTACAATTTGGCTCGATTATCTTGGAGTCTTGATCGTATCTTGATTACCTTGAATGTTCATACTCATCCATCTTTATTGTGTAGGTGCTTCATCAAGGCTTTCATGCTTTGTCTCATATATTTTAGTCCTTGCTACAAAACACATTAGTAGCATAATATGTATATAATGATATTATAATTGTCATAATCAAAATATAATCCCATATTGGGCCAACGTCGGCTACCATCAAATATGCATCCAAGTCGGAGACGAGTAAAAGACGATGTTTAAGACATAAGATGGATCGTTCAAGTGGATGGTGATACCATTTGAATTGTTCAACGCACCAAGTACCTTCATACGTTTCATGAATCAGACGCTTCGACCTTTTATTAGTGAGTTTGTTGTTGTTTGTTTTGATGATATATGAATATGTAGTAAGGACCATGACGAACACTTGGAGCACTTGAGGCAAGTGTTAGAGGTACTAAGACAAAACCAAATTTATGTCAACTGGGAGAAGTGCTACTTCATCACATCAAATTTGATCTTTCTTGAGTTCATTGTGGCTATAGGTTTCATCCTTGTCGATGAGGAGAAGGTTCGTACGATCTGGGAGTTGTCGACACCGAAGACCACAACAGAGGCGCGAGGCTTTCATAGGTTGGCTACGTTTTACCTACGATTCATCCAAGATTTCAGTACCATCATAGCACTTATTACGGAGTGCATGAGAAAGGAAAAAAATTAATTGGGGAATATAAGCATCGACGAGTTTTGAGGTGTTCAAGGAGAAGCTTTGTATGACAATTGTATTAGTTTTTCCCAATTTTGACAAACTCTTCGAGGTCGAGTGTGATGCTGGTGGCATTACTTTTGGTGCAGTGCTCAAGAAGCGACTGGTAATGTTCTTTAGTAAGAAGCTTAGTGACGCTCGAGGTCGAGTGTGATGCTGGTGGCATTGCTTTTGGTGCAATGCTCAAGAAGCGACCGATAATGTTCTTTAGTAAGAAGCTTAGTGACACTCGATGGGAGTGGTTCACCTATGACAAGGAGTTTTATGTGTGTGTGCTCAAGTATTTGGAGCATTACTTGTTTGACAAGGAATTTGTCTTGTATTGTGACTACGAATCTCTTAAGTATTTGAGTAGCTACAAGCAATAATATACATGCAAGGTGATGTACTTACCTTTTGAAGTTCGTGCATAAATCTTGAGCTTCTATATGGGTGGTCGATGCCCTTAGTAAATAGACCACATTGTTGACAACGCTTGGTCATGTGGTGGTTTGAGTTGAAGTAATTAAGGAACTTTATGCGGAAGATGATGATTTTGCGGGAGTATGAGAGCAACTTCATCTAAAACAAGTGGTCATCGACTTTCACCTTGATAACGGGTTTTTGATGACTTATACAAACACTACTAGTCTCAAAAAATATTTGGGATAACTTATTCATGGATTTTGTCTTGGAGCTACCAAGGACTTAATGTGGCTCCGATTTGGGGTTCGTGGGTTCTCAAAGATGTGCACTTCATACCTTGCAAGAAGACGGCGGATGCTGCGGATGTTGCAAAGTTGTTCTTTTATGAAATAGTACGTCTTCATGTAGTTCCGAATTGTATATCGTTCGACCGAGATACGAAGTTCTTGAGTAGGTTCTGACAGAGCCTTTGGAGACGTTTGGGTCAACATTGGAGTTTAGTAGTACTGCTAATCTTCAGACAGACGATCAAACTGAAATGGTCAATAAAACGTTGGGTAACAAGCCGAAGCAGTGGAGTTTGTCTTAGCACAACTAGAAATTGGGTACAACAACGCGATTAATTCATTTACAGGAAAGTAACCGTCTGAGATTGTATATTCCAAATCACCTAATCATGTTCTTGATTTACATGTTTTACTAAGAGGATCGAAAAAGATTACAACAAGAAAGAATTGAGTGAATCAAATTCAAAGAGTTCATAAAGAGGTGCAAAAGTGACTGAAGAAGACTAATGCAAGGTACAAGTCAATCGCGGACAAGGACCGCAGGCACAAAGTTTTCAACGTTGTTGATAACATCATGGTGTACTTTCAGAAGGAAAGTGTCGGTTGGACACTATTACAAGCTTAAACGGGAAAGTTTCAACCTTTCAAAGTCCAGTGGAAGATCAATAACATGCCTATGTCATCGATTTATCTGGTTTGATGGTGATATCGTCAACGTTCAACATCATGAACTTTTACACTTGTCATGCAAAGGACGAGGCACTTTATCCAGGCACAAACAAGGATGAACTTGGATCGAGTTTTCTACAAGCAAAGGGGTCTCATGCAGGCTCTATATTGGACTTTGACTCACTTCTGGGTCTGACCGGTATACCGGCAGTATATCGCCGGTATACTTATTGCGGAGATTTTTGGACACTTTTATTGCTGCAAAGTTTGACATAGTAGCAGCATACCATTGGGATGCCGGTTTAAGGCGGTTGAGCCTATTTTTTTTAACTGAATTATGGAATGATTTTTGGCCTACTTTTTTTTTCTAGTTTGTTTAGGTGTCTTGCTTAGGGTTTAAGTTTTTTATTTTATAAATAGGAATTTGTAAAAAGAGTATTATTTTGATTATTAATAAGAGTTATTTCTCTTTGATTCTCGTGTTTGAGAATTGAGATTTTAGTCTTCGTTATCTTGGGTGGTTAGTTTTTAGTGATCGACATTTGTGATGTGTCAAACTGGGTTGGTGACTCCTAAATGTGGAACTAAATGACAACATGAAGAAGACACATAGAAAAGAAAGAGAAAGGTCGTATGTCCTGCTCCCTCCTGACACGATTACATTTGTGCCTCCCCCGTGCCCAATTTATGCCTTTGCTATTGTTCTATACAAAGCGAAGGGTGACGGAAGAAGAGAAAGGGAGTAGTTTCCTAAACTAGTAGAAAAATTAGATATATAATCCTCATACCTTGGTATAAATCTAGGCTTTTTGTGTTGTGGCAAGGATTTTAACTTTAACATGATATTAGAGCGCCCAAGTTCAGTCTCTTTGACGTGCACTTTATGTAAATTTTGATATAAAAAAATTATACCCTTCACTACAACGCCTAGAGTTTTGGTCCAACGGCAAGGAATAATTAACATGGTATGCAACTCATGTTCAATCTCTATGGTGAGTAATATAGGGGATTTATTGAAAGAATATTATAAATTTGAGTGAATATAGCTCTTTGCTCAAAAGATAAGTTCGACATACACGAGCATGTTAGGATATTGTATATAACCCTCAACCCTTACTACAACTCTAAAGTTATAGTGCAATGGTGGCTTCAACAGATTAGATCTCGGCTTCAAAGTCAAACTCTAAAGTTATCTCTGAAGTTATGGTGCAATGGTGGCTTTAACAGGTTAGATCTTGGCTTCAGAGTCAAACTAACGGGTACCTAATGTGCCACTGATATCTTTGGAGGATAAGATATATCTTGTCAAACCAAACCCAGCATGTGATTATTAAATACCGCAACCTTGATCTAGATCTCACTCAAAGTAAGAGAACACATTATGTAGAAGATTCATGCCCATAGTAAGTTATCTTCTCTGTTATAAAGGTGGGCAAGCCGAGCTAGGACCTAGGCACAGTGATTGGGACCATAGCATATAGGTCCGATTTGAAGTTCAGTTTGGTATTTTCTTTGACTTGATTTGTTTTTAGGTGCACATGTTTGGGAAGACATGTATGGCTATATAAACTGATATAAGGAGGTTTGGTTTTTCTTCAATGAAAATAATACTATCATTATTACATTTTGTTACCTTTCTTGCCTTCTAGGGTTCCTAGTTCATCTTTCCTACCTTGTTTATCTAATGAACGAACTCAAAAGAGTTGGGAAACTGTTTGATAAGCTCACACAATCACGAACTTTTGAATATTTTCTGATCTATTAGGTAATTAGCATATACCAGTGTTTCTAAAGAAGGTTTAATAAGTGATTAATTTCCTAAGTTATAGACACTTAATCTGAATAATAGGGAATCAGCTACATACTGGGAAAATAAAGAAAAATGCTTAATATACCATTGATATAGACAATTTTGGTTTGACACCAGTACACATACAGTGTCAAAAGAAATAATATGTCTAAAAGGGTTTAAATTAAAATGGAATTCTTCATGATTATTGTTCTGCATATGCCAAAGAGTAGTCTCATTTTTTTTGAAAGTCAATTTTATCTTTGTATAACTCAACCAATAGCTATTGTCTAACTAGGGTAAAAACCATGCAGGTGAAGTTATATCTGAAGCTTATGTACTTGAATATGGTACCGACTGGTTGGAAATGCATGTTGGGGCTGTTCAATCCGGAGAACGTGTATTGGTTGTTGATGACCTGGTGGCCACTGGTGGGACACTTTGTGCAGCAATGAGTCTTCTAGGTGTGTTTTGTAATGACCTTTGCCTTTGGATTAAGAAATATTAAGTACAAGTTCTGTACGTGATTTTTTTTCAATAGATATGGCAATTAGGTTCCATAAAATGTAAAAGCTGTTAAGGAACTATTGGTTTTTTAGCTCATCTGAATTTATTAGCATTTTTTCATAGCAAGTTAAAGATCTTTCTCTTTGCATGGTCATTTCATGGGGTTAGCTCTGTCAGTTATTGAGTTGTATATCTGCTGCCTGTATATGCAATCAAGAAGCAAGCAAATTCTAAAAGTCGAACCAAACTTGACCTCAAAAGGTTAAACTAATCTATATTGACAAAGAGTTGGCATTGATTATTTTGCTCCCAACTTTATTGTTTTCACATGCACCTTTAGCTTCTTCATGTATTCTTTAGATAAAATCATGGTAAAGGAAGAAGTAGCTAATCCGTGAAATTTATGGTAGAAAATGAATGTTGAAGTGTTTCTTATGAATGCAAAAAAAGAAAAAGAAAAAAACACTATAACTGAGTTATCGCTAAGCCATTAACTATGTGGACTATGCAGATCTGTGAGCAATATTGTGGAGTAGCCATGCGGCCTCTCTGAGGACACCTACCGTGCGAAGGGCCCTAGTTGAGGCCTGACCTAGGTAGAATTGAATAATTGAAAATAAATAAAAAATAAAAATAAAATTGCCAAAAATGGCATAAAAGCTATTCAGTGGACACGAACACTGTTACACTTTGACAACAACACAAGGTTTGTGACATGACAGTTCTGCTAAATCATGACTTGAGGATGCAAATATGTGTAGCTTTGTAGATGTAGATATAAAACATTAATATCTATTTACCGTTGATTTGGCTTATCAAGGAACTTAACTGGTTGGAAGGTCTTGTAGTATTTTCGATATAGGCACATAATAATCTCAACCTTATGATTATTGTAAAGAATCACCGGACTTCAGTACTTTCGGCAGTATAGCCGATACTGTGAAACTTAGCATCTACATTTAATATCAAGTACCTATTAATAATATAAGGAATTAATTAAAACAACCGCGCCATGTAACTATGTGTTGACTAAAGTAATGAAATCATATGTTTCTTTCTGATGTGATGATGCACTAGTTCTTGTTTTGGGGTTACATGTTAACATTATGGTTTAAAATGTGTTACTTCTCTATTTTTAATGTTGAGTACTGATTCTACTTGAAATCTTATTTGCTAGAGCGCGCTGGTGCTGACGTGGTTGAGTGTGCATGTCTAATTGGGTCACCTAAGTTTAAGGTATGATTTACATTTTTATATATGTTGCTTCTAAATTGTTTCTACCTTGTATTTCCAATTCAGATATTTCATCATTTTTTCATTGTTTCATATGAGTTTCAATTGTCGAATTTTCAGAATTCAAGAATGTTTAACTAAGTGCCAAAACAAAGATCCTCTTAATTGCAAAAATACCTATTTTGGTTTATGATGGATCATGGGTATTTGAGTCACTCTTTAAAGTTTTAAAATTCTCTTCCTCCAGTTTCCAAATGTTTCCTCTGTCCGTAAAATGTTAACTCTTTACATATATTTCATCTTATGATTTTCTTTTCTTGTCTTCATAATGGAAAAATTGCTAAGACCATGATTGTTTCAATATTAATAACCTGATTAGTAGATGGCCTTTTGGACCGTGCCAAGTATTTGCACATGCTGAAGTACTCCATATAGATAAAAGTAGTTTGTTACTCTATATACATACATTCTCGTATAATTCGGAATAATAATGTTCGATTTCTATCCTTATAAGTTTATCCTGCAAATTGATTCATTGTTAAAACATTGTGATGTTAATAAGTTTGTTTTGTTAGTTCTTAAAGATACTTAAAGCCGTTCATTGTTTACATTTTATAGGGTTGTCGTAGGCTCAATGGAAAGCCAGTATACGCACTTGTGGAGGCTGTCAATAAGAGTGTAAACAGGATATGAGGTGTATGTCATAAATCATTCTCCTTAGCCACTAAAAGTTGCAGATTATATAGATGTGATTTTCTTGGTATCTGATGAATCTTGAAAAAGTTTATTTCAGTACAGATCAAGCCGTAAGTGATCTTACACATTTTCTTCATGATACGATGAATATTTCATCAAACTCCCTGATATCGACATTTGTTTTCTACATCATTTTGTAGACTTCACTAGGACATTTAGTTGTTATAGATCTGTATCATTTACTGTAGTGTTATTCGTGATTATTCTTCTACATGTCTAGGAACTTACCGAAATATTTTTCCCCATGCCTCTTTGGTTTACCAAAATATATGTTCTTCAAGATTCTTTTTTTTTTCTTTCTCGGAGAGCTTTGAATGAGCTTTGGTGGCATGAGCTTAAGTAGAATGATCAAATTCAAAGTTTTGCTGTACTTGGCTGGCTATAGAACTTGGTCGAGTAATTTTGAGTCTTCTTTACAACTTATTCCATAGCTGATTTGTTTTCATGGGAGAAGGTAAAAGATGTGAAGGAAAACACGAGAAACATATTATAGTTCATTAGTTTTATCAAGTATTTGTGGTGTATATTACTTGTCATAGTACATAGTATTGCACCATGTCGTATGGTTGGTTACTTGCACAAGATACGGGTACAATGTCTTGTTCTTCTGTTATTCGTACTGATGCTGATTTTCCCATATGACATATTTCTGTGATACAAGAAAATATTTGTTGGCATTTCTACAATTAAACACCACACATCTTTCGGTAGTCATTGACACTTCTCCTTAATTAATTTGAACTATACCAATAGTCTCACTTCAAAATATGTCTATAGTATAGTTTGCATACTGATCCAATACGACCGATATCGATATAGTTTGGCATGTCCCGATCCAATACCGATTGATATTGATACTGATCGATATCGACATGGAGTCTTTTTTCAGTCAATTCGACAAAGAAAATTAAATGAAAAAGACCAATAAGCAAGGGCATAAAAGCATAGTAAGGATGTAAAAGCATGTAAAAGAAGCAAACCTATCTATTGCAGGCAAACCATTAGGCAAAGGGTGACTACTATTTCTTTTTTCCAAAATTACTAAGAAACAATGCATGAAATATTTAATATTATGCCGAAATATATAAACTATCTTTTTTCTACATTTTTAATAATGTATTAATAATTATTTGTTTTTCGATACCAAAAAAATTGATACTTCGATTCGAAACTGCCGATATCGATCATGATACTCATGATACTGATTCCAATACTGATACTACGGACCTTGGTATATAGTGACGACTGCGTTCGTTGTCGATCCGGCGCTAAACAAAAATAGCAGTGACTAGACGAAGACGATGGATTATTGTTATTGGTAAATCACTCGTCGTCTAGTAGTAGCTTGGCCGACTAACATTCGACGAATTATCGACAAAAATATAGCAACGATTAGTCGGTTGGTCGATGATGCCAAACTATTGGCGAACAAGCTTAAATTAGCGACAAACTTATGCATCGCATGTCAGTCGTTGTCTTGTCCATTGACAGGGCGTCGCTAGTTTGTCGCTTAAGTGAACAAATTTGAACTTTTAAAAATCTAATGAAGATAAATAACAGTATATATAAAAATAATACTATATAAATGAGACCCGACAGAATCCATTATTGGTGTTTTTGCCTTTGGAGAATAGAAGATAGTTCCACATTACTCACACCAAAACGTGAGTATCTCTATATAAAGCTTTGCTTGTGTTGAGATGTGCACATGAGATGTGGTGGGGCACATGGGTGCCATGTGGGGGTATTTTTTTAGTAGAAAAATGATTAACTCCATAATGAAGCATTTATACTTTTTGTCATGCCCATTGGATTATTCTCTTAGGAGCTAAGCCCCGAAGGGGCTTAGCGGCTCAGACTCGGGCACAAAGTGGCGCTTTGTTAGCGCACTTTGCACTTAGCACGTCAGCATGCCTTGTGCGCTGTTGTTGACTCGTGCGCTTGGCACATAGGCTCGACACATGGGCGAGCGCATGTGCGGGTGCATGTGCAGGGGCTTGCGCGGCTGTGCGCGTATGGGCATTTACACGTATGCGCGCATGCGCTGCTTCAGGGCTGCGTACTTCTGCTGCTGTGCTGTTGCATTCATACAGGCCTGCGCCCCTATGCTGTTTGGCGGTTGCGCGTGCAGGTGCATGGACTGACAGGCTGTTGCGCGCATGTCACGCCCCGCTTCCGTAGGAGCGATCGTCCTCGCTAAGGCGTGATACCGCGTGAGGCTAGATTGCGCTCACGCAAGGCAGGTCCATAACGACCGATTACAGGCTAAGCGACGGGGTCATCGCACAGAAGTCCCAAGCAGAAACATTGAATAATCAGCAGCGAAAATTTAAAGCATAACACAAGTCATGCAAAATACTCTTTTATTGATATTGAACAAGATTACAATGTGGGCACTAGGCCAAATTACAAGTCTCTCAAGCTCACTTTTCTCTCATATTACAAGTCACTCTGCTCTTTCTCATTTCTCAGTACAAGCTTCAAGGCGACGAGTGGCAGATTCTACAGATTAGCGATGTCCATACGTTATGTCCCGTATAAGTCCTGACTCAATGCGGCCGCATGCCTCGAAATGCCAAGGAACTCCGTGCCTCGACGTATCCAAGCGAGCTCCGCACCATCGGGCTTCCACATGTGCCTGCACATGAAAACTGTGTGGGTGTCAGTACTCAACTGTACTGGTGGAGTGAGCTCCTCGCCCACCCATACAAAACCGACATGTTCATTTATTTTGTGCAGCTTAATTCATTTTTAATTGTCTTTCTAGTCTTGTCTTAGGATCAATTTTAGGACAAAGACGTCTTGGCCTATACTTGGCAACACAACGATAGGGTTGGGCTCTATTTTAATCGTGACTTCAATATATCCGAGGCAGTGCCTCGCCGAGTAGAAACTTATGTCTCGGCCGTTCCAAGACTTTCACTTGTTTTTATGTGCCTCTAGACCATTCTCGTGCCAACGACGTCAAGGGGACGACTCGTGGTAGTCGTACCGATAGACATGATCGTGCTTTAAGATCGAGGTCGTGCCTCCCAAGTATCAACCAGACTTAACCAACTTGCCTTACGGTCCTTCTTGACTTAACTCGAGATGACACCACATTCATGCCCGAAGCACGTGTCTTGCTATAGCCAAATCTTAGGCTCCAGAATGGTGATGCAACCGTGCACACCTAACCCACGCCGATTCAAGGTTAGCGCTTGCCATAAATACGTTTTGTTAACCCAACACGTAACTTGCTAGTACTCGACGCAATCCAAAGGCATACACACGGATAGCTGCTCTTATGCCGACACATCTATATGAGCGGTCACTAGCAATGTCAAGCTATCCTAGATCTCTGCATATGGTGACCATCTGCGTGCGAGGTACGAGCTCCCACCGAATGACCCGTAGCCTATATTGTAATGGTTCACTTCAATCGAGTCATACCATCGATGAAGGCCGTACAATATCTGCAATTCCTCTTAGGCCGACATGAACCCGGCGCCCCGAGATCGTTCGAGGAATTCACCTTGCGCGCAAGTTGTCAATGACCATGCAAGACTCAACTCGATCTACCAAGTACTTCCTTTTTCTTGACCATGCTTTCCAACTTTCTATCGAGACTCCCAAGTAGCGGGACCGATCTCGGCGACAACCAGTCGCGTGGACTTCCTTATCGAGACTTCGAAGTAGCGGGACCAATCTCGTGACTTCCTTATCGAGACTCCCAAGTAACGGGACCGATCTCGTGTGCTTCCTTATCGAGACTCCCAAGTAGCGGGATCGATCTCGCGACTTCCTTAACTTATCGAGACTCCCAATTAGCGGGACCGATCTCGTGTCTTCCTTATCGAGACTCCCAAGTAGCGGGACCGATCTCGCGACTTCCTTATCGAGACTCCCAAGTAGCAGGACCGATCTCGCGTGCTTCCTTTGTCCGTGGCATGTGTCACTCTCGTTTCCCGTTATACGTATTTTCGTATACGTATACATATACGAGATCTCTAACGTTTGTCAGGTGACCCGTAGTTGGACTTGACTTGCTTGCCTAGTCTGGGTTGGTTTTGACTTGGTTTGGTCTTGGTTTAGCTTGGTTTGGTTTATTTTGGTTTGGTTTGGTTTGATTAGGCTTTCGGTTCATTATGAGAGAACCCTCCCCCTTTATAAACCCACCAACCCTTTCTCTCTCTTCATTACTTTCTTACTTTTTCATTTTCCTTCTTCTTCCTCATAACTCTCTCCACCTACCAAGAGCTTAGGCAAGTGCACCTTGCTTCCACATGAGAACCCATTTTTATGATTCATTTATCTTTCTCTCGTGATTCTAAGATAGTTTAGAACTTGACATTTTGCATTTTGAAATTTTATTTTTGTATATCTAGAAATTTGCCATTCTCGGATTTTGGTGGTTTTGATCTATCAAACTTCCTTATTTTCAAATTTTGATCGTTCCAGGTTGTTGAGATTTGTGTTATACCCCATTTTGATCTATGGAAGTCCCATTTTTGGCTTAGATTGAAGGTTTCATAGAATTTGGAGTTCTGGAGGTTCCTTACGCCCACGTTTATTCGTGCCAGCATAGTATCAAACTCTACGCCCACGTTTATTCGTGCCAGCGTAGTATCAAACTCTACGCCCACGTTTATTCGTGCCAGCGTAGTATCAAACTCTACGTCCACATTTATTCGTGTCAGCGTGAATCTGGATTACGCAAGTGAAGGCTGTTTTACGCGTAAAATAAAGTCTCCTCTGCCTTGGTGTAAAACAAGTTTCACGCGTAAACTTTACTTCCTTTACGCGTACTTCCTTTGTGCGTACGTACCCCTTTACGCGTACTTCCTCTACGCGTACTCCTTTACACGTACTTCCTTTATGTGTACTTCCCTTGGCGTACTCCTCTGGCTTGGCATACTCCTTTGGCGTACTCCCCTGCCCGGAGGCTTCCTAACACTAGCGTATCTTACCCGCTTGCCCGGCGCAGTATGGCCCTGGCATCCATTGCCCTAGATTCACCTTTATTGGGCGCATGACACCCCTTATTATATCCTTACGCCTTTTTGGCCCGTCGTGGCGCACTCCTAACAAATAACAAGTACAAGTAACATGACATGATGGTGACCCGCTGTGGTGCACCCCCGGCAAGTAATCCTGACATGAACTCATGAACGCCGTTGCGATGGTTATCTTGACCTGCTAAGTAATCTTGACATGTAACCTTGAACGCTGTTGCGACGACTAACTTGACATGCTAAGAACATTCTCGTCTTGACACCGTGGGTGATTGCTTTGGACCTTGTCTGTAAAAGCTACCAGTCTAGTCTTGTCTTGCATCATGTCTAGGATATGGATCCCTGGTTACCACGGTCAGGGATTCATACTGAATATGACTAGGTTAATGACTAGATTGATCAAGTAGCTCATATAGAGAGAGATGTTTCCGGTTACAGGTGATACCGTTATCCCGGCCACACCTGATGGACTTGGAGTCTGCCGTCGAGTAGGGCATATTTTCATGCACACTGTTATGTGGGGCACTTCTTGAAACAAGTAATATGCACACTGTCATGTGTTGCACCCTTAAGTCTCCTAATATGGTACATTTGTCTCCTGGGCGATGTACCCACTATTATATGAACAAGGGATATATTTGTCTCCTGGGCGATGTATCCACTACCAACTCTTACATGAACTTCGCCTGGATAACCTGGATAGCTGCAGGGCTTGTGACTGCTGGAACATCTCATTGCATCTTGCTAGTAACTAGGCTTGTGATAACCCTAGTTAGTTAAAGTATCAAGCCGTACTCTTTGCTACTCTTTGCTTGGCCGTGAATGTTGGATGTAGTCCTATCTTGTCTAGTCTTGCCTAGATCCAGTACATGCTTATCTCAGGACATGTTTGTTTATGCTTTACTCTTGTCGATAATTGGTCAGAGACTAAGTTCTGTTCAGACGAAGGGTTACAACCCCGGTCCTTGTTTGATTTACGGGTTGTAACTTGGTTACCGGAATAGTCCTTTAGTTATCTTATCGTTTATCACCCTGTTTTCTCTAACTCATGTCTTTTGTTATTTCATTTATGCTTTGTGTTCGAACTTGCTAGTTTTAGTTCTTAAGTGAAGCCTCCCTTGTGGCACTTGCTCTTTCTGGGGTCTGACCCAGCTGGTTTTGTATGGCCAGATTTCGGAGCAGCACCCGAGGATCTACCTGCCTTCCAGCCGGATGGTGAACACTAGAAGAAACCCTGGCAACGAGTGGGTTTTATTTTGCTCTCCCGCTTTTTTGTAAAATTATTCTTTTGAGGCGTTTAGCCGTCGAGCAAGTGTTAGCTCGTGTTGAATACTTATATTTCTTGTCTGCCTACGGGCTGTAACATGATTAACAAATCCTAGGGTTGATCATGTATGACTTAAACTCTTGCTAGTCCTTACATTTTGTACGACTAGCTTCATGATCATCTGTATATGAAATGTATGGGACGCCTTACTATTGAGTATCTGATGGTCTAACATCTTATAACTATTATTGCTTGCTTAAGATTGAGACACTAGGCTTGTTCTTTACCATAAGAGACTGATGGCTTGTAGATAAACCCTCATACATCTAGACAGACGTGACCGTATATGGAGGTGAATCACACTTCTATATACGTAGTTGGCTGTGTCTGCCCCCGCTCTCCAGTATTCTAGTTCTAGGGCGTGACAGCATGCTTCTTTCTAAACCAACCGTGGCTCGTGCCTTAGACAGACCTTGTTTTCTAGGCGATACTATCGCTCAAGTCACATACTTTATATGACGAGCTTGTTCCCGTGGGATTATGTGACTTGACAACCGCAGACAACATGGAATAGTAGTTGCTATGACTTCGATAGCCCAACAAAACTCTTGTCTAACTTATTCGTGCAACGACTTGACTAGCAAAGGCTATGCCAAGCCTTGCATCGAGGGAACGTGCTATGCAGGCGGTCGACTTGGACAACCAAGCTCTTTGGGTGCCTAGACTTAAGCCACAAGCCGTGCAATATGACTTAAACCACGGGACATGCGAAGGCTATGCCAAGCCTTGGACGACGGGACCGTGCATGCTTTATCAAGCATTCATGCGGGCGACGCCTATGACTTAGGCTAATTTCAGCATTGTGGCAACTTAGCAACTTAGACCAACTTCCTTCTCCCAAGCAACGGGACGAAGGATCGAGTGTCATTTTAAAAGCCATCGTGCAACGACTCTAAGCCGACTGTGGACCCTTTTTCTATGTTCTAACTCAATCTGACCCGTCGGGATTATTCCCTTAGCTATGTGGATGTGTCTCTTTTATTATCAAGCCTAACTTGTGCAAGTTGAAAACATGCAATTTATTATGTGAAGGCTAAGATGATGCAAGTTCACCGAAACTACCCAACCTGAGCGAGGAGTCGCCTCGACCGAGCAAGTCTTCGAGCAACCGTTGCAAGGCTAAGTTCGAACGCTGTCGGCGTTTCGATTCCTCCGATTGACTGAGCGGGACGGGGCACTACATCATACATCACTCAGAAAAAGTTTCGTCCTCGAAACTAACTGATTACTTACTTATAGACCACTTTGATCCAAGGACTCTCGTACACACTCCGCCTATGCGTTTATTCAATCCGAGCCACGCTCGCACTACCATCAATTTTTTCTTTAAAACACGATTTCAAAATCCTCGACACTATTCTATTCCTCAAGTCTCAGTTGAATTCAACGTATCACTTGGTTGGATCGTACACGTATTCCAGGCGTCCCCAAAATACATGCATTTCAGCCAAGCCGCATGATAGAGAATTCATCATTCTCACTCGAGTCGCATCGTGCACATATTCAGGCGTCCCTAAAATATATGCATGTCAGCCGAATCTCGTGAGGTGTATTCCTTTATTCTTGATTCACTCTATCCATCCATACCAATCCTCAAGATCAATCTTTCCAATGCTATCTCTTGCAACATGGACGTCTCGTCTAACCTGCTAGGCCATTTCTCAAGGGTAGAGTCAATGTCAGGATTGGAATCATAGTTCCCCAACAATAATGCCAACACTGACCAAATCCTAGGGTCAAACCAAAGTCGATAATACGGGGTTTTCTACCCAAGCTCGCATCACTCAGATTTCTAAACATCGAGCATGATCACTGATTCACATCAAGGCATTCGTTGCGCAGATTCGAATCCGTTCAAATCACCAATTTGTATAGTCTATTCCTTCCGACATGTCGACATAATTCACATATCCATTCTAACCAATTCATGTATTCGATCACGAGGTCGTCTAGCACAACAATTTGTCACGCCTCAATCTCACGCAAGTTCGATTATATACGTTGGACATAAATCACCATGCCACGTTCTCGCAGGATAATCGTCCTTATTGGAGCGTAACTCTTCCTTGAGTCTAGACTAATTCATTCTCGATACGCGGATTGGACCTACTCAATCCTCAAGTTCAATCGTCAAGCACACTGAGTCATTCTCGAGTCCACCTTCGCGTCAAACCACAAGTCGTAGCAATCAAATTGCAACGTAATACAAGTTCGATCACCCCCGTTGTATGAATCACCATACCCGCGCTCACGTAGAATGATCGCCCTAGTCCGGCGTGACGCATGTGCGAGGCTTGAGTTGCGGTTGCATAAGGCAAAAATGTCAACATTGTGGTTATCGTCGAAGCAATCCAAACATTTATTTTCATCCAAGCCAAGATCTTAGTTCGATAGTCTGTTCGTCATTCGTTCAACTAGAAAATCCTCGAGCCAAGTCTATCTTTTCCTAGACACATTTCAACATCCCGAGTATAGCATCCATCGGAACAATGACATTTTACACGATCATCATTCCTCAAATTAGAATACCCCCGAGTTATCGCACATCGATCTTTGATACGCCTCAATACCATCGATGATGTACGTAACCTAACGATCTTCCTTTACAACGAACTCCGAGTCGTGCAACTGATGCTATTGTCCGAATTTGATATACCACAATTCCATTCGACCAAATCCAAAATCATAAGTGCAATCCTCTAGGTTTCCTCGATCACGACATTCATTTTTATTTATTCTTCCGAATCCTGATTCAATATCGTTTTCTAACTCGCATTGCCCATTCACAAGTTGTCCGAACGACATCTCGTTCGGGACATTCGAAGTCACGACCAACTAAGCGTGACGCGTTCTAAGGCTTTGCATGTTCGCATCTCCTCGTCGACATACCTGTTGTTACCCCTAATCCTCAATTTCGCTCGAATGATTTCCAAGACGATACACCAGTCATGATTCGAGCCATCCGATTTAGTCCACAATCACTTTCGCATTATTCGCTAATACCTCTTTCAGATTTGTTTAACGAAACTCTAGCGTAATCGCTCACGTCGTCTCGATAGTCTAAGTCTCGTATTTCTATCGATATTCTACATGTAATCATATTTATGATTCACGCGTCTCGACGTACTAAGTCTTTCGCACTATTTCTCAAAATCTAAACCAATCTTCCGTATACACCTAAGCGTTGGTCCGATAGTATTTCTATCGATATACACTCTAAGTATATCTCTGTTCTCGACCGAGTGATACTTAATATCGCTCGCAATTCGTTTGCACCATAAAGTCTAGGTGCGCGACACGCGACACAACTTAGCCAAAAGGCTGTGTGCATAGCTATCCCGTATGAACTATACTCTGATTTGTACTCTCATTTGCTAATGTCGACGTAGGACTATTTAGGCACGCACGCGACTTGCTAACTTTAGCATGTGTTTTCTATTAACTCAAGTTTGACGCCGTTCGGCACAAAGGCCATCGCCTACCGATACATTCGATTGAACACTTGTACGAGCTTTAGAAAATATTTAGACTTATTGTATGGACATGCCGTGGGACATTTGAGAGAGAGCGCACACTTCTTTATCAACGACGAGCTTTCAAAACTGAGGGATTCGACTTGAAGTCCAAGGACGTAAAGCCGTGCTCTGATACCATTATGTCACGCCCCGCTCTCGTAGGAGCGATCGTCCTCGCTAAGGTGTGATGTCGCGTGAGGCTAGATTGCACTCACGCAAGGCAGGTCCATAACGGCCGATTATAGGCTAAGCGACGGGGTCGTCGCACAGAAGTCCCAAGCAGAAACATTGAATAATCAGCAGCAAAAATTTAAAGCAAAACACAAGTCATGCATAATACTCTTTTATTGATATTGAACAAGATTGCAATGTGGGCACTAGGCCAAATTACAAGTCTCTCAATCTCACTTTTCTCTCATATTACAAGTCACTCTGCTCTCTCTCATTTCTCAGTACAAGCTTCAAGGCGACGAGTGGCAGATTCTACAGAATGGCGATGTCCATACGTTATGTCCCGTATAAGTCCTGACTCAATGCGGCCGCATGCCTCGAAATGCTAAGGAACTCCGTGCCTCGACACATCCAAGCGAGCTCCGCACCATCGGGCTTCCACCTGTGCCTGTACATGAAAACTGTGTGGGTGTCAGTACTCAACTGTACTGGTGGAGTGAGCTCCTTGTCCACCCATACAAAACCGACACGTTCATTTACTTTTTGCAGCTTAATCCCTTTTTGGTTGTCTTTTTAGTCTTGCCTCAGGATCAATTTTAGGACAAAGACGTCTTGGCCTATATTTGGCAACACAACGATAGGGTCGGGCTCTATTCTAATCGTGACTTCAATATATCCGAGGCAGTGCCTCGCCGAGTAGAAACTTATGCAACTCGGCCGTGCCAAGAATTTCACTTATTTTTATGTGCCTCTAGACCATTTTCGTGCCAACGACGTCAAGGGGACGACTCATGCTGGTCGTGCCGATAGACATGATTGTGCCTTAAGATCGAGGCCGTGCCTCCCAAATATCAACCAGACTTAACCAACTTGCCTTACGGCCCTTCTTGACTTAACTCGAGCTGACGCCACATTCATGCCGAAGAACGTGTCCTTGCTATAGCCAAATATTAGGCTCCAGAATGGTGATGCAACCGTGCACACCTAACCCGCACCGATTCAAGGTTAGCGCTTGCCATAAATACGTCTTGTTAACCCAACACGTAACTTGATAGTACTCGACGCAATCCAAAGACATACATGCGGATAGCGCTCTTATGCCGACACAACTATATGAGCGGTCACTAGCAATGACAAGCTATCCTAGATCTCTGTATACGGTGACCATCCGCGTGCGAGGTACGAGCTCCCACCGAATGACCCGTAGCCTATATTATAACAGTTCACTTCAATCGAGTTGTACCGTCGATGAAGGCCGTACAATATCTACAATTCCTCCTAGGCCGACATGAACCCGGTGCCCCGGGATCGTTCGAGGAATTCACCTTGCACGCAAGTTGTCCAATGACCATGCAAGACTCAACTCGGTCTACCAAGTCCTTCCTTTTCTTGATCATGTTTTCCAACTTTCTATCGGACTCCCAAGTAGCGGGACCGTTCTCGGCGACCACCAGTCGTGTGGACTTCCTTATCGAGACTCCCAAGTAGCGGGACCGATCTCGTGACTTCCTTATCGAGACTCCCAAGTATCGGGACCGATCTCGTGTGCTTCCTTATCGAGACTCCCAAGTAGCGGGACCGATCTCGCGATTTCCTTATCGAGACTCCCAAGTAGCGGGACCAATCTCGTGTCTTCCTTATCGAGACTCCCAAGTAGCGGGACCAATCTCGTGACTTCCTTATCGAGACTCCTAAGTAGCGGGACCGATCTCGTGACTTCCTTATCGAGACTCCCAAGTAGCAGGACGGATGTCGCGTGCTTCCTTTGTCTGTTGCATGCTTCTTTCTAAATCAACCGTGGCTCGTGCCTTAGACAGACCTTGTTCTCTAGGCGACACTATCGCTCAAGTCACATACTTTATATGACGAGCCTTGTTCCCGTGGGACTATGTGACTTGACAACCCCAGACAACAGGGATATTGCTTGCTATGACTTCGATAGCCCAGCAAAACTCTTGTCTAAGTTATTCGTGCAACGACTTGACTAGCAAAGGCTATGCCAAGCCTTGCATCGAGGGAACGTGCTATGCACGCGGTCGACTTGGACAACCAAGCTCTTTGGGTGCCTGGACTTAAGCCACAAGCCGTGCAATACGACTTAAACCACGGGACATGCGAAGGCTATGCTAAGCCTTGGACGACGGGACCGTGCATGGTTTATCAAGCATTTATGCGGGCGACGCCTATGACTTAGGCTAATTCCAGCATTGTGGCAACTTAGCAACTTAGACCAACTTTCTTCTCCCAAGCCACGGGACGAATGATCGAGTGTCATTTTAAAAGCCATTGTGCAACGACTCTAAGCCGACCGTGGGACCCTTTTTCCATGTTCTAACTCAATCCGACCCGTCGGAATTATTCCCTTCGCTATGTGGATGCGTCTCTTTATTATCAAACCTAACTTGTGCAAGTTGAAAACATGCGATTTATTATGTGAAGGCTAAGATGAGGCAAGTTCACCGAAACTATCCCACTTGAGCAAGGAGTCACCTCGACCGAGCGAGTCTTCGAGCAGCCGTTGCAAGGCTAAGTTCGAACGCCGTCGGCGTTTCGATTTCTCCGATTAACTGAGCGGGACGTGACACTACAGTGCATGAGCGCTGTTGGTGGTTAACTAGGCTGATTGGTATATTTGAGCGGCTATAGAAAGATTGAGTCAATTGTTCAGTTTCATTTTTTATGGGATTTGAATTCAATTCAGTTATATATTTCCATTATTCACTCCTATCTTTTAGCAATTAGTTGGAGGTCATGATTAGGGTTAGAGCTTCCACCTAACTCTATAAATACTCTCTTTGTGCCTCATTTGAGAACTTATTTTGAAATTGAGAGACAAAAAGAGTTGTGTGGTCGCTGCCATCAGAGTCCAGAGGAGTTCGGCGAGTTCGTAAAGGAGGTGACGGCGAGCTTTCCAGAAGTTCCTTCAAAACTTGCTTGTTCCTGGGAGCAGATCGCGGTAAGGCGAATCTTGCTTTGAGCAACGGTGATCTTCTTCACCCCAACACAGTTGCCTTTCTCTTTTCCTACTTTCTTCTTCTTCTTCTTCTCCGAGTGGCTTAAGGAAATTAGGAGAGCAAACTTGTTTGCCTGAGGTCTCCGAAATCCTACAAAGTCAGAACAGAGAGCAAATTTATTTGCAAGAAGTCTATGCTTCTGATAGTTGCTATATCAGAATAGAGAGCAAATTTATTTACAAGAGGTCTCTAAATTCTAATCGTTCTTCCATCTAGATCTGTTTCGGGATTAACGATCTCAAAACAAGATTCGGGTCCGATAGAAAACAACCGTGCAAACCTTCTCAACACAAGTTTTAACAAACTTGAGAAGTTTGACAGGGAGCATTACAATGTCTGGAAGAGAAATGTCGACCTTAATCTTCAACTCGTGAGCATTGACTACGTGTTGACAGATCCTGAGCCCTTAATTCTAGAAGGGAAAATGCTCGGAGGTTCGCTGAGGCTATTGTTTTGCAGTCCAAGTGGAGGAGAGCTAACAACCTCTGACCTCTGCAAGTTGTTTATCTTAAATACGATGGAGAACTCTTTAGCAGAGTCATACAAAAAGACAGTCAATGCCAAGGACGTCTGGGATTCTGTGGAGAATCTCTACAAGACAGATGCAAACAGGAACAAGATCCACGTAACCGAAAAGGTCTTGGAGATGCGATTTGAGGACGACAAGACAATGTTGCCTCAACTCAAAGAATTTCTCAAATTACGTCAGAAACTTGGGGATGACGGCATGCCCTTGGTTGATGCTTTTGTCGTCGGGGGTATTATCGCCAAGCTCCTACCTGGGTAGAGCAATTTTATTGCGGACATGCACCGCAAGAAGATGGAGGTGGATCTTGAGCACTTCTTGTACTGGATACATGTTGAAGACGAGTTGAGGGCTCAACTCAAAGTGGACACCTTGTCTAAATAGATGGCCAAGGCCAACTTAGTGTAAGAAGGAAACTCTAAGGGGAAGCACAAGGCTCCTTACCATAAGAAAAAGGATGTTCACCATCTGAAGGTGAAGATGACTCAGTTCAAGCAAAAGTCCAATGAACCTTGGACTTGTTTCAACTGTGGCAAGAAAGGACACTAGAGGAAGGACTACAAGGAAAAACCTAAACGAAAAGAGCAAGGTGAGGCTAACTTTGTTGCTATGACTACGCATGTTGACTCGACTAGTGTTGACACGGACTGTGGATAGATACTGGGGTGTCATGCCATGTTTGCTCAAAGAAGGAGTGGTTCACCATATACAAACCTGTTTCTGAGAAGGTTATGGTGGCGATCTAGACACAAGCTGAAGTAATAGGGATCAGGAAGGTGGCACTGTAACTGATTTCGGGGAAGTCACTGATGCTTCAGGATGTAAAGCATGTACTGGCTGTCACGACCTGCACCCGGTATAGGGGTACGAGTGCGTAACTGCACCCAGCCTACGTCGCAAAATCGATAGTAGAACGCTGTCTAGGTCTACTAACTAGCAGTAATATATCAACCTGTCAATATAGATCATCTCCAACGGAGGATAACAATAATATGATAACTTCAACCACAAGTCTAAAGGAAGAATGATATGACATGATAAAATATATGAGAGATAAATCCAGAGTGCAAAGTATCTAATGCATATCCAGAGTCTGAATCAAAATATAGATATACATGTCTGAAATAATAAACAGGCAAACTGATAAAGCTTGAGACAGAGTCCAGTCAAATCCTAGTCTAACTAAGTCACAGCTAGAGCCTCCTCAGCTGGAACTAACCCCTGCTGAACTAGGGTCTCCTGGTCTATACACACTACGTCATGTGGACCATAGTAGGTGGTACATTCGTCCTTGCCGTCGTCTAAAAAATATATCCAATCAGGATTGGAACGAGCACATCACTAACAATAGTTCCCAGTAAATGATAAGTACTATGTAACAGTAAATAGAGAGAATATACGAGAATAAGTAAAATGTACATGAAAGTAGCATGGCAAGGGTAAAGCTATAAACTAGAGCAAGAGCAAGAAAAACTGAGTATATCATGTACAAGAGTCAAGAATCATACTATCTACGTGAGTGAATATTAGTTTTGACATGTGGCTCGCTTGGAAACTTGCACAAGGTCTACTGGCCTGGTTAATCATAAGTGAAGTATATGATTAACACTCACAAGGATCTACACATGCAAAAGGAGGGTATTGACCACACATCTAGACTAATATTCCCCCGCGCCCGACTGGTACAGTGGATCCAACCATGACACGTTACGACACGAGATTCTAAGAGAAGGTATCAAGTCTTCTCAAGAATCAGTGTCCATATATTACACAGGAACTACAACGGAGTTTGCACAAGATACACCAAGGTAAACAAGGAATAACATCTCATGACGGGATTCGTAAATACCAATCCGTGTGACCAATGTGTCAAGAATCAAGTACATCTACACTAAGTACACGAAACATAAAAAATACCATAAATGGGAAATTATCAGATAATGTACTCGCCTGAGATCAAGTGTGAAATGTCAACGACGTCCGATACGGCGCCTCGAGGACCTAAATATGGAATGTTGTATCAATATCAAGTTTGGAATTGAAAAATGTCATACTAGTCCAATTGTAGGTCAAATGATTAATTATAGGTCAATTGGTCAAACCAAGTCAACCCTAAGTCTAACTAGTCAAACTTGACCAACCTTGGCTATCAACTAGTCAATAATAGTCATATCTAACTAACCTAGCTATCTAACCCTAATATCTACAATATAAGATACTAGGATACCCTATATGTCATATATCCTATATGTTACCCAATACCCAAATTCCTATATTTTATATACCCACACTCAACCAAGTGTTTAACCAATATATGGGATACATTTCCCTACTACTCTATATGCAATATCAGTGGCTAATATACACATAGGTATATAACACCAATCATGAAGAGTTATATATATATATATATATATATATATATATATATATATATATATATATATATCCCATATATATATATATATATATATATCCCATATATATATGTATATATATACATATATAATTATATATATATCCCATATATATATGTATATATATGTATATATATATATATATATATATATATATATATATATATATATATATATATATATGGGATATACTCTCAACTTTACCTATACTGATATACACAATATAACATACCCTCTCCACTATGTGTTCACAGGGAATCCCCAAATCATCCTTGTGGACCACATATCAGTTTTTTTTAAAACTGATACACCTAATCAGTTTGAAGAACTGATACCAAGATTAGTTGTAAACTGATATCCTTTGATCAGTCCTTGACTGATCAAATCTTCTTATCCCATGATACCCAATAACCCCCCTCAAAATAGTCACTAGACTGATCAAGATATCATATCTAACTCCCCAAATCCTATTACCTGACCTGGACAATCCCTCAAACTCTGCCCTTTATCTGAACTGAGCTCTCCCTGTATCAGTCCTAATATTGCATTGGCACTGCGCTGTGGCACAAGCCTTGCATTACTCGAGATATTGATATCTCAATCGTGCACTTCATAACAGTCCACCAAATCATCATTTCCTTTTCATATCAGTTTTAAACTGATACACCCAGTTCAGGTTTGAACTAAACACACTATATCAGTTTTCTCAAACTGATATACATTAGTTTTTCTCTAACTGATATCCACCTCAGTTTACCTCTGAAACACTCAAATTAGTCCCCTTCCAAAATGATTAAGGACTGATACACTCGATCAGTTGCCTTATCTGAACACAGAGCCCCCAAATCATTCGCTTCCTCACCGATCTCACAGATCAGTCCAAGACTGATCATATCTGTCCTTAGGGACTGATCACCCCATATCAGTTTACTGATACAAAGATCAGTCCCAACTGATCTCCTAATCAGTTTTCACTGATTACAAGGATCAGTCCATGATCCCAAGCTTTCCCATTCAAGTCAGTTTGCAACTGATACTCCCAAATCACCTCTCCTAATCCCTGCCTATCCCTTGCTCTGGCAGTCCCAACATCAAGTCCCAAAACCTGTACAGTTGATGTTAGCAACAGCAGGGTTAATCTTGGCTGCACCCGAGTGGCTAAACTACTACCTCCAATATGTATGACAATACATACCCTCATGTATATATACATGAACAAGTTCCCAATAAGGACAACTCACAAAGTCCATATGTTAACATGTACACTACTAATAGGATACTCACACAATTAGAGGCTGATCAAACACCCCTCCACAGTGCACACTTACCCAAATGTGACACTACATATAGCTATAATATCCAATAGATACACACATATTATTGATGACATATATCTATATAAATACAATATATACTCTTAAAAATATACATTGGTATATAAGTATATTTATATTAGGATACACACAATGGTGAGCCATTGGCTAGTGTCACTTGTCATGATAGTGTGTGCACCCATGTGTTAGGTACAAAATCCCCAAATTGGCCCCGTGTACTAATACATCGAAACACATCCTATTTGTGGATACGATACTAGCCTCAAAAACTACCCAAGTCTATTTTAGACTATAGGACATTATCACAAACACTTGTGTAACTCCACAATTATCTCATTTTTTAATTTTAAAAGTTTTCTATATGAGATTGATTAAATAACTAATTGATTCAATAAATAAAGATTTTAGAATTGTAGAAAATATTTTTTGTATGATAAATTTATTAGAAATTTTTTGAGCTTGGTACTGGGCTTTTGGTTTGGGTTCTACTTCAGTAAGAACTTAATGATTTCTGGGCCGGGACCTTGAGCCCATTTATTTCAAATTTTGAATAGAGGTTACTTTGTAACAACTTCTTTGTGGCAGTGAAGAACCATTCGAATTTGGCGCCAACATTTAGCATCTACTTTAAGCGATGTGGCCACTGCCTATATATTATCCTTCCCGAGCCTCCATCCTTCTAAAACGTTCTTTCTTCGTCTCTTCTTCCTTTCAAACCGCTATTCCTTATCAAAATTCTATCAAGCCTGAAGAAATCTCGTAGCGATGAAGACGACGATGGCTCCGTCCTCCCCTGATCGAACAGAGCACGAGCGACAGTTTTCTTTCCCTTCCTCTCTAGCGTGATATTGGTAAGGATCGATCTCCATTTCCCTGTTGATATTTAAATTCAAAGAGTTCTTGTTTAATTTGAGGATTTCTGATTTCCTTTTTGCTCCTATTTAGATCTAGATCGGTCGTGATACTTTTATTTCACGAAATAGCAACGACGAGATCGGGAACATCAAGTTCGACTGATCTCCGATCAACGAGAACCGATCGATCAAGGAAATCTAGTGGATCGAACCTCATTTGAATTTCAAATTCTAACAGGTGAGAAATCTTTGATTCCGTCTGAATTTCTTTGTGCGGAGGTTGGGTCTGAAATCTTGGTGGTTCTTGAGCGTTTAATTTGAGTTTTTACTGATCGAGTTTTATTCTCGAGATCATTGATGAATTTCTCGTATTTTTGAGTTGAATTGTTTCAAACAGATCTATAGATTTTTAACTCTATTTCCTGAGTACTCCCTGTTTGATAAAATGTCACAACAGAGATTCGTGATGCATTTTGGAGCATAGAAGCAGTATTCAAAGTTCTTAGGCTCGAGTTTCCTTCTATTCTTCTTCCAGGTATTGATCAATCTTCTTCTTGCTGTGTTTGTGTTGAGATTGTGGTTTAATTATTGCTTTGGGTCGATCGCGTTTTTTCCAGATTGTCCGAGACTCGAGCAAGTTCGTGTCCTAATTTAGTTCATGTTCTCCATGAAGAGATCGAGTCTTAGCAGCTAATTTGAGAGTTGTTGTTGGGTTGTTGTCGTTGACCTGTAGAAGGGGTGTCACTCATATTTTGAGTTATGAGCTCAGTTTAGGAGTTCTATTTTTTCGTTTACTGTATACTTGGTTGGAAGCTCTGTACAATTTATATTTCTATTAACTGAGCATGTGAGAGAACAGAGAACTTGCTGTTGTAACTACAGGTTCAATTTGGAGATGATGAATTGGCTCTTGTGTGAAGTTTTAGTAGGATTTTGTGTGTTGGTAGTCAATATTGTGTAGTTTGAATTTAACCTTTTTTGGTGTCAACATAACTCTTGGACAATTGAATTTTGACCTGTAGAAGGATGCTCGAAGTCAAGCAAACCTATACTAGCCGTTGAGTTTGAAACGTCCAGTTGAGTATACTTTACTAGGTGTTAGATTGATTTAGCTGTGCTCGAGCAGAGGTCTATGCACATCTTTACTTTATAGTGTTGGGGTAGATTTTAGTATTTGTTAAGGGTTTTTCAAATTCATATCTTGAGTGGTTGCTTGAGTATCAACCTAGTTACTAGGACTGTGAGAGTATTTATAGGTTGAGGGTCAGTTAGTGTTTGGTGCTGATTGTGGTGTGAAACTCCCTTAGCAGAAGGGAAGTTGCAAATAATGGTAAGTTAGAATTCTTAAAGGTTAAGGTAGAATTTACATGTTGAGTGTTGCCAACCTTTATGTGCTAATAAACAGTTATTAATATCTGTGGATATATAATCATGAATGTTTAGTGCTTGTGAAATAATAGCTATATATATGTATAATAGCTACTAGTAACTTGGAAGAGTAGTTAATTGCCTTTTAGTTAACCAATGTCTCTGTTTAGACCTTAACCAAATTTGTACCTGTTAAAATTGGACAGGAGGACAACTAGCTCCATTGTTTACCCGTACTTTCCCGGAGCAAGGCAAGTACTTTTCTACTCTTGTACATTTACTGTCACGTCCCAGAACCAGAATACTGGAGAGCGGGGGCAGACACAGCCAGCTACGTATATTGAAGTGCAACCCACCTCGCTATACGGTCACGGCTGTCTAGATACATGAGGGTTTAGCGACAAGCCATCAGTCTCTTATGGTCATGAACAAGCCTATTGTCTCAATCTCAAGCAAGTAATAACAGTTACAAGATGTCAGAGCAGCAAATATACAATAGTAATGCGTTCCATACATTACATATTTGGATAATCATGAAGCTAGTCATACAAATATGAGGACTAGCAAGAGTTTCAGTCATACATGATCAACCCTAGGATTTTTAATCATGCTACAGCCCTAGGCAGACAGTAAGTAAAGTGCAATCGAACTAACACGTGCTCGTCGGCTAAACGCCTCAAAAAAATATTTTACAATAGAGTGGAAAGCAAAATAAAACCCACTCGTTGCCAGGATTCTGTCTAGTGGTCCCCATCTGGCAGGAAGGTTGGGAGATCCTCGATAGCTGCTCCAAAATCCGGCCATACAAAACCAGCTGGGTCAGACCCCAGGAAGAGCAAGTGCCACAAAGGAGGCTTCACTTATGAACTAAAACCAGCATATCAGCACATAAAGTCATAGATGAAATACCATAAGACATGAGTTAAAGTAAATAGGTGATAAACGATAAGAGAGCTAAAGGACTATTCCGGTAACCAAGTTACAACCCGTAAACCAAACAAGGACCGGGGTTGTAACCCTTCACCTAAACAGAACTTAGCCTCTAACCAATTATCGATAAAGTAAAGCATAAACAATCATGTCCAGAGATAGCCATGTACTGGGTCTAGACAAGACTAGACAAGATGGGACTCCATTCAATCTTTCACGGCCAAGCAAGAGTATGGCTTGATAGTTAACTAGCTAGGGTTATCACATGCCTAGTTACTAGCAAGATACAATGAGATATTCCAACGGCCACAAGTCCTGCAGACTATCCAGTTTATCCAGACGCAAGGTTCATGTTAAGAGTTATCATGACTTGTTAGGTGACTTGAGTGCAACACATGACAGTGTGCATAGTAATTATTTCATGAAGTACCCCACATAACAGTGAGCTGGAAATGTGCCCTACTCGTCGGCAGGCTACAAGTCCATCAGAGAAGGCACCCAGATAACGGGATTGCTTGCAGCCGGAATACCTCTCTATATGAACTACTTGATCAATCTAGTCATTATCCTAGTCAGATTCAGTATGTATCCCTGACCGTGGTAACGAGGGATACATGTCCTAGACATGATGCGAAACAAGACTTGGTAGCTTATACAAGCGCATTCAAACAATCACCCACGGTGTCATGATGAGAGTTTACTAGCACGTCCAGTTAGCCTTCGCAACAGCGTTTATGAGTTATCTGTCAGGATTACTTGTCAGGGGTGCACCAAAACGGTGTCACTCCCCAGAACCAGAATACTGGAGAGCGAGGGCAAACACAGCCAGCTACGTATATTAAGTATAATCTAGCTCGCTATACGGTCACGGCTGTCTAGATACATGAGGGTTTAACTACAAGCCATCAGTCTCTTATGGTCATGAACAAGCCTATTGTCTCAATCTCAAGCAAGTAAGTAAATGTTACAAGATGTTAGAGCACCAAATATACAATAGTAAGGCGTCCCATACATTACATATTTGGATGATCATGAAGCTAGTCATACAAAATGTGAGGACTAGCAAAAGTTTCAGTCATACATGATCAACCCTAGGATTTGTCAATCTTGTTACATCCCGTAGGCAGACAGTAAGTAAAGTTGCAAACGAGCTAACACTTGCTCGGCGGCTAAACGCCTCTAAAGAATAATTTTACAATGGAGTGGGAGAGCCAAAATAAAACCCTCGTTGCCAGGATTACGCCTGGTGGTCACCATCTGGATGGAAGGTAGGGAGATCCTCTGGAGCTGCTCCGGTATCTGGCCATACAAAACCAGTGGGTCAGATCCCAGAAAGAGCAAGTGCCACAAAGGAGGCTTCACTTAAGAACTAAAACCAGCAATTAGCACAAAACATAATTATATAATAAAGACTAGGAAATATAAAAAATCATGATGATATACGATAAGATAACCATGGGACTATTCAGATAACCAAGTTACAACCCTTAAACCAAATAAGGACCGGGGTTGTAACCCTTCGTCTGAACGGAACTTGGTTTCCCACCATTTGTCGATAAAGTAAAGCACAAGCATTCAGGTCATGTAACAATCTTGTACATAATCAGGACAAGACTAGACGGGTTAGACTCCATCCAATCAATCATGGCCAAGTAGTAAGTACGGATTTATACTTTAACTAACTAGGGTTATCACAGGCCTAGTTACTAGCAAGATGCAATAGATTGTTCCACAGCCACAAGCCCTGCAGACCATCCAGGCTATCCGGACGCAAATTAGGGGGAATTCATGTGGGTACATCGTCCAGGAAATACATGTAACTTTAAGTAGCTTGTAGGGTGCAACACATGACAGTGTGCTGGAAATGTGCCCTACTCGATGACAGGCTACAGATCCCATGATGGGGCGCCAAGATAACGGGATTGCCTTTAGTTGGAAAATCTCTTCATGACTACTGGATTATTCTATTTATTAGCCTTAGTCAGTTTCAGTAGGTACCCCTGACCGTGGTACTCAGGGTCCCTGTCCTAGATAGATGCGAGACAGTACTGGTTCATTTGTAAAAACACAATCGTCCACGGTGTCCAGGCCATTCATTCTTGTCATGTCATGCTAGCCGTCGCAACAACATTCAATAGTTCCCATCATGCTTGATTGTCATGTCATGCCATATCATGTCAGTACTTGTCATACCATCCTATGTACAATTATCAGTCCAATCGTGTCACTCAAGTCAAGGTTATCAAGTCCGTGACAAGAGGGTGCAAGCAAAAGGCCCACGGGTATGCATGGGGGCTCAAAGCCTCTACGCGAGAGAACTACGCTAGGCTAGGGGGGGCCCCGAGCGTAAAAATTGCTTTACGCGAGCAAGACCAAGGAAGGACCCCTCTACGCGAGCAGCACCCTGCCGAGCAGGCACTCTACGCAAAGGAACTCTACGCACGCGAGACTCTACGTGAGGCTCTACGCACACGCGACTCTACGCGAGGCTCTAAGCTCGTGAGACCCTACACGAGCGGGAGTAAACCTTGCATAGAGCTCAAATGAGCTGGCGTAGAATCGGGTTACGCGGGCAAGGCGTGTGTGTAAAAAAGGGACACTACGCGGGCACGTGAAAACGTGTGCGTAAAGAAGGAGATGCTACGCTGGCATGTGAAAACGTGGGCATAAAGGAAAGTCACTACGCGGGCACGTATGAACGTGTGCGTAAAAGGCTCGTCTTTCTCCCCAAGGCCGAGACTTGCAGCCATGGAGATCAAAAACTCAAGAACCCCATCTCGGCCAAGACTTGATGAAATCCAGCCATTCAAAAGCCAAACTTGCGTAAAATCAAAATTCCCACCACATGGAACTCTCCATTTCCGAAACAACCAAGTTCAGTAGATCAAACCATGAAGATCAAAATACTAAAACTTAGATCTACATGAAATGAACCATGGAAATTTAAAATGCTAAGTACTAAGGGGGCGTTTGGTTCAAGTTTTTGAGGCTTGGGAATGGGATTTGAATTCCTTACCCATGTTTGGTATGTTTAGGATTGAGAATAAGGATGGAATAGGAGGGAGTTATGTGGAAAGCTATTCCCATGGATGTGGGAAAGCTATTCCCAAGCCCTCCCTTGGGAATAGATTTGCTTTCCTAGGAATGATGTTTGACTATCTTGTTTGGACGATTATACCCTCTCTTTATTTTCAAATTTTCAACTTCTATTCCAAACATGTGAATCATCATGAAATGTGAAAGGGTATTAAAGTAAAACTAAATAAATTAAGATTCTTATCTATGTGTGAACCAAACATAAAATAAATTTTTTAAAATTTTGAACTACCTATTCCCAACCTAACCAAACATGGGTATGGGAATGTTAAATTCCTTTCCCATGGGAAAGGAATTGAAAATCTATTCCTAGGAATCCAAAAACTTGATCCAAACGAGCCCTAAAGTGTCTTAGAATCTCGTGAGGAAGATAATGGAACAACAAAATTGAATTCCTCCATGAAACAAGTCGCACTTGCCTACTGCAGGAGGTCGGTGGAAAAATGAAGAAGAAGAGTTGTAATGGTAAATGAATGAGGAGAGAGAAGGGTTGTTGGGTTAATAAATAGGGGATGGTGGTAGGTAGGGGTTTGCATACTAACCCAAACCAAACCCAACCAGACCGATCCGAACCCGATGCATGCCCCATCCAGAATAAACCACACGAGCCATGAAATGCCAACTAACCCATGCCAATGCAAGAAACCCAAGACTAGCCAGCCAGGACAAGTCGAAATACGGGTCCGGGGTACGTACACATATACTAAAATACGTATAACGAAAACCAAGGGTGACAAATCTATCCACCTTAAAAGAATTCCGTCTTCGGAATTTAATCAAGAGGCTAGAGATGTCGAGCAAGCTATACAAATCACAGGCAAGATATAACTAAGCAATCAATCGAACAATCAATTATGCAAGCAAGGAATCGAAGGCATGAGGTATAAGTAAGACATTATACCTCACGAGTCAAACAGGTCGGGATATCGCGATAGGATGTCATCCTCACGCTCCCCGTTGACTCACCCAAAGAGTGATGACCCCAAGCAACACAGACTAACTTGATAGTCTTGTTCTTGAGTATCTTCTCTCTTCGGTCCATATGGATACGGGTCTCTCCTCATACGAAAGGTTGGCACCAACAACCAATTTCGAATGATCAAGGACATGACTCGGATCCGGGATATACCATCGTAATTGGGATACATGGAAGACATCATACACCTCACGTAACGACGCGGAGAGCGAGACCATAGGACATCACCTCCGTTCAAGAATGTCGAATGGCCCTTATACCTAGGACT